>BMAV01009249.1:93837-132191 GCA_019973955.1 Trichonephila inaurata madagascariensis
ATATATATATATATATATATATATATATATATATATATATATATTATTTATGTAATTTAATTTTTTCTAAATTGGAAGCATTTAAGGGATCAGACTACATTCGGAACCGTGATTTTAAAAAAGCACATAAATGAATACTTTTCATGATATTTAGTGTCACTTAGATTAGAGCACATGTATAAAATTGTTTTAAGGACATTTTGACAAAAAAATGTATTTAAATGCAATATTTCGGCAAAAAATTAACTTAAAATAACCTTATTTCAAAATGTTCTCCTTTTGTGAAAATTGCTTCTATTATATAATAATATTTTGACTGCATATAGCTCAGACCTCTACAGAGGCTCAGCTATGATTTTTGAAAAATTCACATTATTTTTAGAGTTACAACCTATTGAAATATAATTATCGGCGTTTTTTTCTTAAAATTTCTCCCCTTGTTGTCTTAAGACATGGATAAACCCCCTTCTAAGTTATATATTTCGAAAATTCTGGTTGAGCCTCTGTACAGAGGTCTGATCTATACACAAGCAAAATATTATTACAATTGAAGCATTTTTTACAAAAGGAGAATATTTTGAAAATGGGTCATTCTATGTTCATTTTTTGTCAAAATATTGTACTTAAATAATTTTTTATTGTAATAATATTCTTAAAACAATTTTATATACATTTTCTAATCTAAGTGACACTAAATATCATAAATATTATTCATTTATACGCTTTTGCAAAATTGCGGTTCCGAACGTAGTCGGATACCTTAAGAATCACTCCTGCACAATTTCTGCATCAGTAAACGGTTTCATATTATTACCAATATTATCACAGAGTTAACAGTGTGCCTTTGTTACTACTGTGACATTACCGCTGACAAAACACTTTTTTCTGTTATAAAGATTAGTCAAGAAGACCTATTTATCACCTCTTGAAAGAGATCTTCGAGGAAAAGTGTCATTGTATTATTCCAGTTTATTTTATTTTTTTAATGAAACACTTTCGTGACAAATCAAACAATTACTGATCCATGCTTCTTTTTCTCTACAGAATAATCAACTAACTTCCCAATCGTGTTGAAACAACCTATTTTCTTCGAATGTTTTTTGCTTAAAAATTAGTTCCACTCATAATATGGTCGTTACTCCACTTTTGTCTATTATCACTAATCAGAAAAAAAAAATATCAATTCGCACCCATACGATATCGACATCAAAATTGATATATTTAATTTCTTAATAAGGAATTTCCCATTAAATTTTTATGAATAAATGAATGGGCCATGACAGGGTCACTTAAAAAGTCCCAGTGGGCCGCAGGTTGAGTATCGCAGGTTTAATACCTTTGAAACTTAAAAATGAAAAAAGATTAAATTAATAAGAGATATAATACATTATAACTTCTAGTTATTGCGCTGTGTTATATTGATTCTTTGTAATATTCTCATCATGTTTATAAAGTCTTATTTATTCATTACCTTCGTCAGCACATACCTTTAAAAAAAGAAAACGTATTAAGTTATATATTTTACGGCGTACATGAAACAAAACGAAATTCATATAAGTCTCCATTTGTACATGTAAACATGCTAAGAAAGTAATTAAATGAACGAATCACAGTCACAGTGGAAACAATTAAATGTTCCTAAGTAACACAAACGTCTGGTAAAAATGTAAACAAGACGTGATGAAACACAGCGAAAGTTCTGGTAAAGCATTTTTATCGTGGCGAATAAAAATATGAAGAATTCAAGCAGTTCGAAAAAAGTACTGGAAAATAGCTACCTGCACAAGGTAATTAAATTCGAAAAGCGTGGAAAGAAAAACGTAAAATATTTCAAAAAATAACCCCTCTTTCTTGTCAAAAAAAAGCCGTAACATTCTTATCTGCGAACTATTTTCCGGTTTTCTTGAATAAAGAAGACATTATGTTAATCTTTAAAAAGCTTAACTTGTTAAACAATCTATTGGTCTTTTGTTTGGATGTAAACCTGCTTGTTGGATTGTGTTCTAAACGCAAATGTCCGTGAAATAAAGAAAGTTCTTTTCTTTTGTTTTCTTTCGAAGACTGAAATTTCTTTATCTAAGGAAAACTAAGAAATAAATAAAGAAGTCACGTTTCAAAATCTCTGAAGAAGAATTAATTGATGAAACTTGAAATATTACTTTAAAATTAATAGTTTTTTAAAAAAAATGTATTAATATTTTTTTTTTATAAATGTAACAGTTCAGTAGGGAAAGATTCAAATAAACATTTCGAAAGAATAAAGATTAACTGCCATTTAATTGGTTATTCGAATGCAATTAAGAAAGAATGGCATTACATGGGCAATTAAGTATTGAAAATGTAAAATGCTTAAGCAAGATTCCTTGATTTGGTTTTAATTTATGTAATACTGCGAAGCAAACGATAGGTATTAGCGGCGGGTTCCTTAATTTTGTCTCACGGTCAAGTAGTGAGGAGAAACCCTGAACTGCCTCAACTCCCCTCTTTTTAAACTTTCACACCACGCCGTGGGTGTGACATCTAGTGGTTATGGCCCTAACTCGTGATCGGTGTAAGTTCTGGAGGACCAGACGCGGGCTCAAGTTCTGGTGCAACCGAATACACGCCGTTAGAGGGGGTGGATGTACGTTAAATCTGTTGAACTCAAAGTCCTCCCGTTGGTGAGGTGTGGAAGTTTGGATAGAGGGTGCTAGCTCAGATAAGTGTCTTCATCACTTGACCGAGGCTCAAATTTAAGAGGTCCATCCCCAATTGTAGTGCGATGTAATATGATTCTTAGCAATTCATCCCACACCTCGTCTACTGGAGGATTTTGAGCCATGACAGATTTAACGCGTAAGGCAACACCCCGTGGGGTTTGCCCTACTTCTATATAATCCTCACGACCTAGAGATGTGGGAGTGAATGAAGAACCAGACGTTACGATAATCTTAATATCTCTTTATTAAGATCTTAAATTCAACACTATACAATCATAGTATTAGTATTCAAACCAAGTGAATCTGATGTGAAGAGACACACAATACGTATTACCAAATAATCGCGTAACTGACCACTATGTCTAACTTTATCGACTAATCCTAATCTCAATAAATACACAGTTCTTAGTAGTTTAATTAGATTTTCTTACCTCTCTATCTTGGGTAAGCATCAATTCGCTTGAATCCTAACTGACATGACGGTTATCCTTGTAGAATGGTATCCACCTTTAACTTGATCGTACAGGCAGGGATATAATAAATCTTGGTTGCGGGATTTCCTCTCACATAAGTTTTAACACTTGTAATCATAGACCTCCCATATTCATTTCCCATAGTCACATCGCGTACGCAAAACTTCTACTATTTATAAGATTCTTAATTTGCATACTTCATGTTTCACTTCTTGAGTTGGTTGAAAAGAATTGCCATTCTGGCCCCAAAGAAACCCCAAAGGAGTTTTAGTGGAAATCGCGATGAGCCAGTCACAAACGTGTATGAACCCTTCTACTCGGTGGATTTTTTGTGACACTAGGTTTCGAACCCGTGATTCGGCAATGCTGTCCACGAGCTCAAAATTCTGACAACTCGTAAACGACGACCACTAATAACGATTCCTCGTGTGGAAGTTAGAAGGTGGCGCTACTCACACACAATGTACTTGTCATTAAAGTATGATTTAAAATTTAAAAAAAGCTGTTGTCACACTGCTTTAATGTCACATTAATAGAATAAAATAAATATTTAATAAAAGTACCTTAAATAATTAATTTATTAGAAATTCATTGTTAAATACTATAAAAGTGTTTGATATTAATAAATCATAAAAATAAATAATTGTCATAGGATATCTTCCAAGGAATTAATTTTATAAAAAACTTAAAATTTTCCTTAAGGTTATTGAAACAGTTATAGCTGCCACCTGCTTACAGAGGAAAAGGATGTGTAAATGCTTAAAGTGTCACGAAGGGTACAATTGCTAAGAAAGATAGCTATATTACGTGAAGACTATATCCCTGACTCATTGTTTACTGAATGAGGAAGTCTGATTAGATTTCAGTTGGAATTAACTGGGACAATTATTTCGATTTTTTTTTCATCACTCATTTTAGGAGGATCGTGACAGGAACCTGTATACCATTCTTCTAGTAACAGATAAGTGAATGTTTAATTATTTAGATTTGAGTATCATAATCGATCACCTCAAAACTTTGGCTAGTTAATAAGTAAATATAATTGAATCCTGATTTTTGTATTTTTTTAAATGGCCTTTACACCTGTTCACACGTGTGATTCGAGTTAAACCCTTACGAGTGATTATTCCTCAGAACTAGCTGTACAGACTTTAGGGGTAATGCTACAGGGTGAATTAATATGCAAACAATATTAATATAAGAACAAATAAAGCACTATCTAAGATTAATAATGTGGTTTATTCTTGTTATCCCAAAGAAAGGTATAAAGATAATTATATAAATAAAATAACACACTTATAAGAAATCTGGGATCTTGAAATATTCTCATTTCAAATTTATGTGCTTGGAAAAAAATGGGTATAAAGTCTTATACTCGAGCACTTAAAAAATACAATCTTAGAACCAGAAAAAAATTGAGACATCATTTTAAGTCATTAAAACTGCTCTGGGCAAAAATAAACTATAAATTCAACAAGTATATAACTCTACATTATAAGAAATTGCTTTATATAACCGATACTAGAATATTTCATTTAAGTAAAGCAAAAATTTTTGAATTTTTTGCAACTTAAGAGCAAAAAAGTGTGTTAGAATAATTTTTGTTGTTATTCAATGATTATTTATTGGAGCCACATTTGAATGCAGTAGGAAGGTTATTGGTGGTACGCCCAAGCTGACTCTAAGAGTTTTAGAGATATGAACCAGCCCCTAAGCAAACAGCCCCAACTGCGCTTAGATTTTATTGAACAAAAACCTCTTTTTTGTCATTTCTTTTATAAAAAGTTATGAGACTCGTAATTTTGTTCCAGTGATGTATAGAAGACGACATCTGAGCTAGCGTCCGAATCCTCAAACTTCTACACTAAAACAACGTGAAGGTTTGGAGCCTCAACAGATTTAACGTACATCAGTCCCTTTATACTATTGCTTCTCAAACTTTCAAACAATGTATTAAATTCAATAATACTATACTTTGACGTTAAAGCTTAAATGCGACTTTAACAGGTGCCACTGGCGTATATAAACGTCTCGCTCATCCAAAGCGTTAATTCCCCCAGACGTTTATGTACCTTTTTTTGAAGTTTTATATACGATCTTTTCTGTGTACTGATATTTATAAAACTATTCCAAAGGCTTTGGAATGCAATAAAATTACCTTGACAGTGTTTGCGAAAGAATTACTTATTTAAGATGATTTGCTTATTTATTCCTTTCTTTCCCCCGACCAATACCTCACATACGGGAATTGGGGAGTGAATCACGTATCTTTTAATCGGTAGTTAAGGGTTCAATTATAAACCGTACAAATTATCAAGATAAGTGTTAATTTGTGTATATAAGTTTATATATGACAAGCCCATGGGGTTAAGGGTAATTATTAAACTAAACTTGTTCTTAACTTAATATTGATAAATTAATTATAAAATACATTCTGCAATGTTGATACATTTGTAAGTGTATAATATCAATGATCAAATATATTTATTTCTTATTATGTCAGAATGTATTATGTTTATTTACTTTCAGTAAATCAATAAATTTTATATAATATTTTGTTTTCGACTTTTTAATGTGCTCGCGCACCTTTCGTAGGGTTATTACGCCCCTCTATGGAAGCGCGCCTCACATTTTGAGAAACGTTGCTTTATACAACAGATCTTCAGAGTCCTCAACATTAATTTAAGATTTATGTCCTTAAGATATTTCGAATGAATAATTGCAACTAATCTAGATCTTTCCAATTTGCATAAAAAGAATACTCATATTTACTACTCATTAAGATTTAAATTTGCATAATCAACATAAAAATCTTGTGACTTTTATTTCTTTGTGACACGAACCCATCCTTCATGCTAGAGGGATTTTAAAACTCCAAGAATGTTCATAACTTTCCCTGGAAACAAATCGCTTAAAATGCAGAAATTCTAAAGTGCATTTAATGTAAGAATGTAACGGCTGTAAGCACCTAATTTCAGTTATCACAGTTCCCGTTCCACTCCAAACACATTCTAATCAAAGTTTAGGACACTTAATTTAACGCCAGGAAGAGTAGTAATACCTAAGGACGCAATAAATTGCAGTAACGGTGAAGAGGAAATGCAATCTGTAACTATACTTAGTGAATATTTCTTGTAAACTATTACTGGAAGCGGAATTTGTTTTGAAAGGGAATTTAAGAATTCGGTTTGTTGATGCAGTGCAACTTGCAAAGATAATTGTGTTTGGATGTCGGTGTATGTGCGTCCGAATGATTTTAAGGCATTTAAATTTAAGGTAAATAAAAAAGCGATTTGAAGAGAAATAAACAAGTTGTGTAAATGTAACCGAGCTTTTATATTTTGATATTTTGTTTTGTCTTTAAAAGATTTTCATTTCATCAGAATAATTAACCCGAAAATTTAAATTAATCTTTGCTTAATGAAACTAATTAAACAGGATTCCTTTTGTTTCGACTACTGACCATGTTGGGAACCGTGATATCGAAAATACAAAAATAATTTTATTTTATGTATGAATTTATGTATTATGTATTTTATGAATAATTTTATAATATGAATTAGAATTTACAAAAAAATTGTTTTAAATTTGTACATTTCTTTTTAACAGCGTATTGAAACATGCCACATGTATTGTTTTTCCGACAGAAGAGCTTTCTTTGTAGGAAGGTTGGAGTTTACAGGCAAAGTTCGTTTCCCAGCATTAAAACTTGAAAGAGATTTGTAAGACGCTCGTGCCTCTCTCGTGGGCACCTAGATGTGTGTGGGGGGGGAGGAAAGAAACACTCGACATTATCCAACTTATCTATTTATTCCCACACAAATAACAAACACAATTTAAACTAATTATAGTAAGAGAATGTCCCAATGTTACCCTTGAAAGCAGAACAATGACAGTAAAACGATAACGATTAGGAGACTATCAAACTCGATCCTTATCTTAATAAAGGATCAAACCTATCATCCGATTTAATTTAATATAAAATCAATCCTGGTGAACAATCGTCATTTTAAAGTTTCCTCCTAATAAGAATCAAATCACTATAGTTCTAATATTATACCTTCAGTTACAATCTCACCTGGCTCGAGTATATCTTCTCTCCTTCTCTCTCTCAAGCTAGAAAACCTCGCTTATTTATAGTAAGTTAAATTACAAATCATGATTCTCTTCTTCCGAAAGGCTGGTTGCGAATAACACGAATTGATAGCCCAAATATTTTCTAAGAGGATTAGTTGGAAAAACGCGTATAGATCTGCCACAGATTATTATTACAACCACTGAAGTAGTGCCAGGGTTTTATCGCCCTTGGTGACGCATTTGACTAAAAATACAATATTACCAAGGTGATCATCGAGAAGACTCTGGGATTGTCCTTTCTAAAAATTTCCTAGAGACTATATAAACCAGTTACTTCAGAAACGTAGTTCAGAGGAGAGCTGAATCGAGATCAGAATCTGTCTGGGAATTGACCGTAATAAGAGAGAAAGACTTTATCTGTCTGAGCTCCTGTTAATGAACATGTTCTACAGAACCGTTTCTGAAATATTATAATAATTGCTTAGAACAAGTACGCTTTGTACTATTGTAAATAATCTGTTATAATATTTATTTGTGTATATACATCGATTTGCCTTTGTCTAATCATTTGTTTATCCTTTTCCATTGATAAATCTGTTATTATTCAAGTAATTTGATTTATTACCTGCTTTTTTTTAACACAAAGTTGCAATAATATTTTCAAAGTATTCTTAATTTATGCATAATGGTTCTAAAATAATAATATTTTGACTGTATGCAGCTAAGAATTACATTCAGACATAACTATGACTTTTGAAGAATTCTGAATTACTATATATCGAAAATTATAGCACATGTTAAAATTTCTCTACTCTGTTGTATTAAAATATGTGAATGAATTCACTTCTAAATTATACAATTCTAAGTTCTGTTCAAGTATACAATTCTAATTTCTGTCATTCAGTCCCTCAAGAACAGTATGGAGAAAAGAATTCATCATATATACTAATTCATACACATATACTAAAATAGTTAGACTTGTCACATTTTAAAAATTTAGAAAATGTTCAGAAAATTCAGTGTTTTTCAGAAAATAGGCTTAGAGGTAAAAATTATGAATGGAATAAATAAATAAATATATGCATATAAAATAAGCCTGATGTTTCAAAAAGTATTTTAATATGCTTTAACTCTTTTTTTAATATAGGCAGTAAATAGTTTTAAAAATTGAAGAAAAAATGAATAATAGCAATTTCCGGTCATTTGTTTTAAACAGAAATCATCTCTCACTAAAATGCTTATAATTCCATTTTTACATTTCCTAGATTCAAAAGAAAAGCAGTTTTAGAAAGCTAAAATTTCGAATATTTTTTATTGGATAAATAAAATAAAATTTAATATTTTCCCCCAAATTCAAGTTTTTGGCGTAGTTAAGATAATTCAAATTCAGTATTTGAGCTTTAGGTAACAATGAGCAATTTCAGTGACATTATTTATAACTTTAAGTTAGACAACCACTATATTTTGTAAGTATATTATTGGTAATAGCAAAACACTACAATTCTAAAATGTTATCAAAACATTTGAAAAATATTGTTAAACACTAAAGGAAAATTTTAGTATACAATGTACTTATAACAATGGGCTTACATAAATTTATAGTTTTGATTCTTATTCAATAAACAATAACGGTGATTTAGATACTTATGAGCTTTGATCACATGCAATATAACAATATTTTTACAGTACAGTATACATGTTACTCACATATACAAATATGCTCCATATTAAAGAAATTTTTATTAGAATAATAAATATATATGTAATACAAAAGAAAACACGTATATAAATAATACCTTTTAAATGAACTTACGTGTGTATAATGTTTGGTTCTGAAAGCTAAAAATGTTAATTTTCTTATACCTTTCCTTTCAGAATTTTCAGCGAGTATAATATGAAATATCAAATACTGCGTTACATATAAATTATTCTTTACTCTTCATGAATTTTCTTACACATGAAGGAAATAAATTTATTTAACAATAATTAAGTCCCGTCATCAGCTTTACCCAACACATAGTCTTTGTTCTACACAAACACTTCTGTTAGTCATATTATAAATACACTGTCATATTATAAACTCCAATGCAAAACTCGAACTGTAGAATTATTCTTTCTCGCAAATTCGTCTTTTGATTAGTTGCAGAAACAGTTATGAGCTAAATATTATCACAAACGATATTTATGTATTTGAAAAGTATAAAACTGTAATGAAAAAATTAATACTCTACGAACGATTTTTATTAAAACAATATAAATCCACCAAACGATATTTTAATTTTAAAGAGAAAATTAAATCATGTTATCCTATTAACATGATTTAACTTAAAAAATATTTTTCTTTTTATTTGTTTCTTTTCTCATTCGGTAAGAAAAAAATCTTTTTGCTGTAAATGAACAGCAAAATGATCCAGTAGAAAAAAACGAATAATTAACTTATGCCCATAAAAAACGTCAATAAATGTGTCTGAAATGTATACATCTACGCTTTTTAATGTGAATAAATAAATGCAAATTACTGATTCTACGTAATTAGTGTTGTCGAAACGAAACGTTTGCGTCTTTATATAACAAGCTTATAGCATTTATCATTTAGATGAAAAAAATAAGTACGCATATGTATATTTTCCGATGCGAATTAATCAACAAACATGCTAACCATTTTTAAAAGTATTTAGAACATACACTTTTGTAACAATAATATATTCCATAATACATATGTAACTTAATGTATTTCTTAAAAAGACATCTATTATTTACCACAAGAAATTCTTTAAATTACCTATGAGATTACGTCATGTTCAGTAATTAAATTATTAATTCGTTTCCAATATTTTATACTGAAGTATTTCACGATGCTGTTCAAAATTACATACTGTTCAAATAAAGGATTAACTTAAAAAAAAACCGAAATCTAGGAAATCGCAAAATCAATAATTTCTCATTAATTATCCTTATGTGAAAAAATAAACTTCAATTTTACTTAAGGTCACATGCTATTCTGAAATTAGTTCTGAAATTTCCTGTATTTTTTTAATGATCTCGTAAAAGCTGTTTATTGAGAGATAGAAAAAAAATCTTTTTGCATTTGAAATATTAAACTTGGAGGGTAGAAAAATATTGAAAATTAAAAAGAGTATATTCTGTTTTTATTTCATTTTATTTCAATTTTATGCAGAAAAGTTGTGGAATAAAACAAAAAGCAAGGAAATTTTGATTAGTAATCCAGAGTAGTACAGAAGGATGTTCTCATATTTCTTTATCATGCAATTTTTTTCAAAGCAGATTTCCTTTTCGCTTTCTATAAACATATTAAAATAATTTGAAACTTGCTTAAAATTTGTAATTTGAATAATAAAACAAATGAAAAGTGATTAAATGTGTTGTATTTTCAATTATAATTACAGATAAAAATCATTTTTTTTTACTGAATAATTTTAGACAATAGGTTATTCGCTTACATATTTTAAGGCGTGCGTTCCAAAACCAAAGTTTTCAATGGATAGCTATGATTTATATGTGTATAAATATTTGAAGAATGTGTTGAAATCATTTATCAAAATTTTAAAACTCATATCTTAAATGCATGGAATTTGAAGTTTACAATCAAAATTTGTGTAATTTACAAACATTGAAGCAATCAACATTACGCCATTTTAGCAATATATATTTTAGGAATAGTATGTAAATATTAGAACTATAAGGAAGAATTTTAATCCGTTCGTTTTAAGAATACATTATAATATTTTATTAACAAGTAATATAAAAAAAAATTTAAGCCAATTTCTATTATAACGATATTTATTAATATAAAAAATAAACAAAATATAACTATTCTTCAATAAAAATAAAACATATAAATTGTACATGTATTACGTATTTTTTAAATATACTAATTAAAATAAGAAACTAAAAACTTAATATATAAATATTCCTTCAGTATAGTGAAATAAGAAACTAAAACTTCAATTCTTATCCTTATACAGCTCCACTCAACATCACAATATATGAGAGATATAATCTGTTACTTTTAATTTGACTCATGATTCTGAATGCTCAATTGTTCAACAACTTCTTCGTGAACTCAATAGGAAAAGATTTCTCCACATATATATGTAGAACAAAAAACGGAGCAGAGCAAATGCAATTTTCTTCAGACAATTAAATCGCAACAAAGAAACTACACTTAAATGGATTCAGCAAAATCGTTTTATGACTAAGAAGAAATAGTGGAAGTAAGAAATAGCTTTTAAATAAAATGCATTGGGTGCACTAAGGAAAGACAGAGCGATTTAACTTTATTATTAATGTTTCTCTTTTGCAGAATGCCACTAAGAATTGCTTCACGGGCCACATTTGGCACTCGTGACATAGGTTGCCGACGCCTGATATATATATATACACGATTGGAAATCAAAAATTATCCCCGCTTTCGCCTTAACAGACCTTAAAAGTTATCATAGGGACATCTATCGCCTGCATTGAGCTGATGTGTTTATTGTCACACATGCTGAATATTATTATGATCACATATTTTCTCTCTCTCCCTCTCCTGCCAGTATAAACATGCCATTAGAGAGCACCAAAAAGAATAAGCAAATTCGTCTTTTCTGGTCAGAAGGTGTATGACGAATGAAATTCCTCGGACTACTATCAAAATATGAGGGTCAATATACTTTATCTCAGAGAAAAATAAATTTTTCCCCAAGAATCAAAATATTAAAAAATGGTTGTACAGTAATTATGCAAAAAATTTGGAGATGGGTCCCTGTCAATCTCAATTACGAATGATAACATTAGTCAAGTTTTAGAAATACTTTTGAGGTAGTCGAGTCACAAAAAAAAAAAAATAAATAAATAAAACGATGCGTGTTGCGTATCCTTGAATATTTTGTCTGTCCAATTTGATTCGTTACGTTGAAAAGACGTTCAAAAACGCTCCGTTGTTGTTCAAAAGACATTCATAAACGTTCCGTTGTTGTTCAAAGAGGCTAAAAAAAAGCCGGTAAACATTCTCCTCAATGACATTCGGGAGATTGTATTAATGTTCTGTACAAGAATGCTCTACATTTGTGTAAACAAATTATTAAATGAAAAGAGAATATAATTTTTGACTTATATATATATATATATATATACTATAGTATAATAAAATAAAATAAGATACCAAGCGAAAAAGTTGTATAGCCTACAATGCTTAAGAAGAAAGAAATTGGAGCTCAAGAGACTTAACAAATGTAGATACAAAAAGAGTCTTTGGACTAATATATATATATGAGATGTTTCAAGCCAGAATCAGACTTAATTTTAAAAAAGGAACTTTATTCAATGAATTCTCGACATCATCTAACGCTAAGAGGCAGAAATAAAAAAAAGAAAGCCAAAGTGAAATCTAAGTGTATTACCACTTAAACCCAGATGTGAGAAGTGCCTCTGATTTTCTGAGTGTACCTGATAGTTAATTCTGACATATATGGCTATTAAATATAATGATCTGGGATTAGAATTGTTTAGTAGTTAGGCCATATGTTTCGGAGAAATAATAATTGGGTGATTAATTTAATACGTGATGTAATGAAAAATGAAAGTTAAGTGCTATATAGGGAATTTAATTTTAAATCTAATTTAATTATATATATATATATGCATTGACTCGACCAAGTACTGAAAGGTAATCTGAGATATTTGATATCAGATATTGTAAACTTTCAAGATAATATATTTTTAAAAAATGCATAGTTTTTTATTTTAAAATCTTTTATTACTTTTATGCCATTATCTTAAGCAAAATAGTTAACTACTTTAAAATGAGGTAAACTTTTGTATACTGTGCGTATAATATTCTAACTAGTATTGTTCAATATATTACAGATTTATTATCATAGTATTCCGTATTATAGGGTGCTGTTTCTCTCTCCTTCCATTGAAATGGATACTCACCTTCCGCGATCATTCAGTTTTCAATGAGCTAATGTCCATGCATGCGTACCACTTTGGATGGGTTACCCCTAATCTAACAGAGTTCAAAATTAGGGTCCATTACAAGTAACATTGTTCTAATGCGATATTTGTTTAAGGAAACATAGGAAACAAAGCACTTAGGTCTATATATTCCTCTCAACTTTTATAAATTTGAAAACAAAATGTTTATTGCACTTAAGTTATGGATATAATTGCTAATTTTTTATGTTTTTAAAATATTTTGACATCCTGTTTGCATATACATGAAAGTTCTGGTTATTTTAAACATAAATTAATGTCTTCATAAAATTTCTTCTTATACTGTTACATGAAGAATTTAATTCTGCGTATGAGTTTTTCTTAAATGGATTGGCAATGGTTAAGAAAAAAATATTTACACCACCGCTATTATATTCTGAAAAAGCGTCCCCAAAATGCTTTTTAATTTTGAAATTTGTACGTAAATTTTTTAATGATACATTTCAATGTATTCTTCTGTTAACCATTTAATAAAAAATAAAACGTTGTTAAAATATTTAGGTTCTGAAGTACATTTTGACCCTTAATTGCTTTTAAATCATCCCAGAAATAGTTTTTAGGAAAATTAATTGACAGGAATGAAAAGTTATCGAAAGCTACAAACCCTATTTTCTCCTTTTTCTTGCTCTAGTCAAAATAACGGGTTTAGGTTTCTCGGTTTTTATTTTTCGTGCCTGTGTTATTTTTTGGGTGGAGAATTCAAAAGTAACTAAGTGAAATAAACATTTTTTTATGCATGTAAGATTTTTTTTCTATTTTACATATCAGAGTAATTTTAATGAAACTGGAGATCATTGTTTTAAATTATCTTTATTATTAAATAATTTTCTTGAATAAAAATTATTCAATATTACTACCGTTTTCTAAAAAAAATTCAGAGATTCATGTGGAGTTAACATAAAAAAGATGCTATATGACTAAAAAACAATCCGATTAACCATTGATAGATAATAGCTTATAGAACTATTTTTCGACCATGTTTGGTTGGGAATTTGGTTATTTTAAGGCTCCATGTGTTCTCTTAAAGCAAACAAATAAATGTAGTACGGAAATCAAACGATAAAAATTACAGTAGTAAACACATTCCTATCAGTACAGTTAAATATTTGGAATCTTAAAGAATATGCTTTAAAATTACAAGATCATTCTTCCTTAAGAGAATTCGTGCAAAATCGTTGATGACTTGCAGTATAACTTATTTATAAAGGTATAAATACTTTGAGAAAGCCTTGTTTTAATATAATTAACAAAAATTTTAAGAAAGAAACTCAAATTATATAGATAGTTTTTTAAACTTTCCCTCTTATCAGCATCTAAATACTAAGAAAAATAAGTACTAGCACAAAAGTATTATAGACAATGTAATTAATAATAATTAATGCATCTAAGCTGAAGTGTCTTAATTTTCAAAATACCACTAAAATAAATTTCTTGTTAGATTTAAGTTATTAAATTCCTTAAGCTGTATTCTTCGTAATTTTCAAAAGTTTCTTTTCAAAAACAGACTTTGTATGAATTTAATGCAAAGTAGTTCAGGTGAATCACGAAATTAAATTTTTGTATAATTAATTTTTGGGATTTCTTTTTCGTCAAAATTTTGTTCTCAGGAGAGTTCTTGGAGAATTCAATTAAAACTTTAAATCGCCTTTCGTGACTTCTTTTAAAATTGATTATAGGAAACCTTACAGTGGAATAATGTCGCAATTTGTTCCAGCAATAAATTTTTCCTTCAGAAAATGAATAAATCTCAGTAATCTTAATTAGAATTCACTTTTCCTTTAAATTAAAACAAGTGAGTTCTTTGAAATAAAATACCAAATATAGAGCTTTAAATAAATTCATAAAAATTGTTTTGAAGCATAATTAAAATTGAATGGCAGTAAGTAATTTGCAATCACTGTCTTAAGTATTAAATTTAAAACAATATTTTAATTCGGTGCAACAAAGTAGCAGATCTTAAGGACATAATATATTTGGTCTGAATTTAATGCATTTGATGATTTTAATACATTAGAGTTAAGAAGGCATACTCACATATAACTAAGCAAGAATTAGGGCAATCATTTTTATTTAACCCAAAAGAATTTAAAGAATCTAGTTTTGAAAAATTGAAATAGTAAATGTAATTCCGTTTGAGATAAATATGATAAGTTTGAAAAAAAAGTAAAGAATGTATGTAGTAACGTATAGTCGAAATGAATAAATCAGCAATGGTATTTGGAAGTCTTTCTTTCTAAAAAGTAGTATTAACCCCTTCCTGATATTTCCCGAGCTGAGCTTCAGCAGGCGGAACGCACCATCTTGGCTCATCCCAAGTGTAGCTCGGGCACTGTAAAAAATTACACTGTGCACTCGGTCTTTCCCGAATTATTTCTCGTGTTTATTTTATGGCTTCGAATAATTGAAAAGTACCACTCGGAGGAATTTTCTGCAAAAGGAGGCCGAAACTTAACCGAGCACTCCCTTCACGCTCGCCTAAAAGACACCTTTTTTGACAAGATTCCCTTAACAGAGAAGAAATCTAATCCAACACGACAGTGTATTATTTATTGCTCAAAGAGAGACAGTAAAGAGAATAAGGTAAGAAGAGAAACAAGATTCTGCTATCCAGATTGCGATGTTGCAATATGTACAGTCCGTGTTTTTGAATTTATCTAACACGATCAAATTTTGACTAATAATTTCATAATCAGTTATGTAAATGCAAAAGATGTAAATAAGATATGTAATTCGAGATAAATGCTAGGCATTCTAAACTTTATATATATAATTAGTTTGAATTTGTTACACTTCCTGGGTAAACTAACCCAAGCGTTGGCAAAGCAAGCAGTCAAAATTTTTGTGTCGAGGAGGCATAAGGATGAAAGCAGTTTCTTAAAAATGACTTTTATTAATAATCAAGGATAAAGTCAATGTGCTCGTCACTGGAGCGATCAAAAACAATAAGCTCTCTGTTTAATAGCTAAAACACACTTCTTATATTTCCTTTCCTTCTCTTTCTCCCTAAAAAAACTAACACGAACCGAGTTTAAATAGTCGTTTGATTTGCATTGCAGTTGCTGTCAGCCACAAATCACGAAACTTGCAAAAAGTTCGGGTTCGAATCGGTTTGTTTACTTTCATCGAGATCATGGAACGGGTTGGGAAGACAACACAAGGAGACTATAAAAATTCGGATCCGAAAAATAATATTTCGCATGGTATTTTTTTAAAATGTTTAACAGAATTAGTACCACAGCTTAAAGATTTCTACCATACAGAAAGCCAACTGTACAGGTAAATTACTCATTTATTTAAATAGATTTTTTTAAATTAATTTTTAGGAAATTTTGTATGCGAATATGGCTGTTATATTTAAAAATAAGCATAAAAAATTGATAATTTTTTATTCATAGTCCAGAAATAAAATGAACCTGGTAGGGGTTAATCCATGGAATGAAAATCTTGTTCTGAATGCATGCACAAACTTCAATATATACTAAAACACAAAATGCAGTTAATTTCAATTCACGTATGCAAGTATGCTCGCTTAAAAAATTAAGAAAAATATTTCAGAAATTTAAAAAAAAAAAATTAGCTGAGCAAAATCATTTAGAAAGTAAAACAATTTAAGAGTGAAACATACAATTTTGAAAGAAGTAGTAATATTTAAGGTTGAAACAGCAGGTAAGTAAAAAAAAATATTTTAAAGTACTCTTTTATGCAATATTCTGTAATAAAGAATGTAGCCTAAATTTCTTTTCAAGTAGTTAATATATTTAATAACAAAGAATAAAAAAATGAACCTTTGAAAATCTTGAGCGTTTCAATGATTATTATTATTAAAATTGTTAACAATTGATACTAATTTCTATTGTTAAAAATACAAAAATGGTGGAAAAATTTTTAAATAAATTTCCAAAATTTAACTTTATTGTCTTTTAATGTTCATTTGAAGAACAATACAGACGCATTATTAATATATTAACTGTATCCGAAAAATGTACGACTCCAAAAAAGACATTTGTCGAAACACAAAGGAAAACCAGAAAGGAAAAATTTTTAAATAAATTTCCAAAATTTATCTTTATTGTCTATTAATGTTCATTTGAAGAACAATACAGACGCATTATTAATATATTAACTGTATACGAAAAATGTACGACTCCAAAAAAGACATTTGTCGAAACACAAAGGAAAACCAGAAAGGAAAAATTTTTAAATAAATTTCCAAAATTTATCTTTATTGTCTATTAATGTTCATTTGAAGAACAATACAGACGCATTGTTAATATATTAACTGTATCCGAAAAATGTACGACTCCAAAAAAGACATTTGTCGAAACACAAAGGAAAACCAATAAAAATATTATCTGGGTCTGATTCTGTAATATTTGGAATTTCTGACCGGATGCAGAAACTTTTAAAGAGAGAAAAAATGATTTGCAGGAGGTGTATGATCACTTATGATTAGATTAAATAGTTGAGATATTTTTGTAGATTCACTGTCGTAACTTGCCTTTTACTTTGCACTTCTGGAAATTTAAATTGAATTATGGTTTTGCTTTTATGGTAAATATATTGTTTATTTATAAATATCCTTTTAAATCACTCTTTTTCACTGTAATGAACTCATAACCCTTGAACTAGTTTGTCAGTACACCTTTCGGACTACCGAAAGCTGAATACAACCGGTTTGCTAATACGCTTTATGGACACTGATATTTTTTCTTTCTAACTTTGATTCGCACATATTTTTCAATTCATACTATTAGCTCATACTCTCTATTGAGCTGAAATTTTATATAAATGTTTATTTTGGATGACAATACAATAATTTAATTACAATTAATAAGAATTAATTGATTAAAACTAATTATTTAAAGAATTACAAATACAGACATATTGGCATAATTTTTGGCGACTTGTATCAAAATTTGAAAATGTTTTTTCTCACGTGCTAAAGCATTCTGTTGAACTGTAATTTTATATACACGATTGTTTTGGGTGGCAATATGATACTTTAATGATAATTAATAAAAATTAGTTACCACTTTAACCAGACTTTAAATTGTGTGCGCATATATATATATATATATGCACACACACATTCAAAATCCTCAACCGTTTAAAAAAGAGGTACGAACACATTAATTTTTTTTTGTATGAGATACATTATTTTAAACTATGTGAAACATTCTTCACAGCATGCAAAGTACACTTATAAAAAGCAAACATTTAGGGTAATTTGTGTTCCACAATTATAAAATAAAAAATAAAGGTAGAATTAAAAGAAAATTCCTCCATTTTCGCATTCTATTACTTATTATACTTAGTTATGGGTGATGCTAAATAATATGCCTTTTTTAAAATATCTTACGAAAAAAAAAAGCCATTTAAGTGGTTAAAGACTAAGTGGGAACTATTCTATATTATATTGTGGTTAACTTGAATAATAAATATAAGAATATCGAGTACCTACATATTATACCATCAAACGATCAAAAAAAAAAAAAATTAAAAACCAATTAAAAACCAATTAAAAAATGTTGCCAAATTCTGTTGTTGATATTATTATTATGTTCAAAGGTGCGTGGGAATGGTTTCCATTATTGGCTATATATCGTAGTATTTAGCAACATCTTTTGAGTTGATGAAACAGATCAATTGTATAATACGTTCAGCACCGGATACTATCGATACTTAATATATTATAAACTAAAAATCAATTTTTAATTAATATAAGAATCATTTATAAATTTGCTTACAAAAATGATGAAATATTCTTTTCTTCGATTTTTCACAAATATAGAATTCAGGAGTTAAATCATTTTTTGCAAAGGAATGGGAAAACATTGTTGCAAAATGGGCTGCTTAAATATACCTCAGACCTTATTTAATCTTTCGAACCCACCATAATCCCTTAATATTTCCTTCAAAGTATCATCTTCCATAAATTACATATCATAAACCTATCAACTTCATCCTGAAAAAGAGCTTACATCCAGAGAAAAGGTGCAAATAAAAAAAGAAAGCTCTTCGAATATTGCTCTCATTTGGCCTGCCCGAAAATAGTTAAAAAACACGCTTTGGCTGATTTTTTTTCCATATCCCTCGCCAACCATCGCCGGAAAATAACATCTAAGCTGATCCTAACTATGGTAATAAAGCTGATCTTTTTTATATGACTTACTTTAGCAGGTATATGGTGAGAACAATAAATTTACACCCGTAAAAGTATAAAAAATAATGCAAAAAAATAATAATAATAAGTTGAAGCTTCTAACTTTACGAGGCAATAGTTTCCAGCATTGAATGGTCCATAATCCCATGGGCAGAAAAAGTCACAGGAATGGCTCGAATATCTTCGAAGAACGTTGCTGGTGAAGTAATTATTTTCTTCACTTTTACTTTCCGTTCGAATGCCTTGCTAGGTCAGAGCTTTGTAAGAATCTTTCGGGAGTAATAAAATCAGTTTAGAGAGGCGTGATTGCAACTTCAACAAAAAAGCGATGAATTGAAGATAATCACATTTTTGGTAAGAAAAAAAAAGAATTTTTGTTGCTGGATCATCTGTTATTTAAAAAAAGAAAGTGGAGGTGCCGAAAAAAATGTGTATTGATTAGATATACGATAAAAAAGTAAATAAGTAAATACATTGAGTAAAAAAGCTTAGATTAAAGTATTTTCGCCTTAATTACATTTTTGACATCAGAGATAAGAAATATCGTTCCCTTCTACAGAAAGCATGTTGATTAAAAAAACCTTAAAATGCTTCGTTTTTTTAAAGATAAATTGTTTTCCAAAAAAATAAATGAATAAAACATTGGAAAAGTATTTTTGTTTTTCAAATAATAGTTCATTTTTAATAGAAAATATTCGTAGATATTTTACTGAATATGAACATTATTTTGACACTTTTTTTTCAAATGGTATTCGTAATAATTTTACATAAATATTGTAGAATTATTTGAGCATAAGCATGTATATTTAAGAATGAAACTAGATGGAACAAGTTTTAAGGTATCTGACTACATTCGGAACTATGATATTGTAAAAGAGTATAAAGGAATAGATTTTTGATGTTCAGTGTCATTTAAATTAGATTATAGATATAAAACTTTTTAAAAATATTACTACTATAAAATATTCTTTTAATAGATTTTTTTTAGCAAAAAATGATGAAATAAGGACATATTTTCAGAATTTTATATTTCTCCTTTTATGAAAAATGTTTCTATAACTGTACAGTTTTGCCTACATATTTCTAAGATTTCTGTCCAGAGTCTGATTAGTGTTTTTGAAACATAGAATTATTCATATTTTAATATATTAAAGTAGAGATTTTTTTTAAAAAAGCACTAGTAATTATTTCAATTGATAATAACTAGGAATAGCGAGAATTTTTCAAAACTCCTAGTTTAGACTCTGTAGAAAAATCTTAGCTATATATAGGGAAAATATTATCTTTATAAAAACATTTTCCATAAAAGAAGATTGTTTTGAAAATATGTCATTTTGCTTCAATTTTTGCCAAAAATTTGCATTTAAATAATATTTTAAAATAATAAACAGTTAATAATGTTAACAAGTTTATATTTATACTTTAATTCAAACTATACAACTATAAAAAAATTATTCATTAATAGGCTTTTAAAAAAATCATGGTTCCAAACGTCGTTAGTAACCCTGTTTTAATTCATATTTAATAAAATTGTTTCGGATCAACAAAACAAATGCACAAGATTTTTATTTCATTATTATCATTCATTAAACAGACAGAAGGTGAAAAATCATTCTCAGATAATAGGATAATCGATTTCTCTCAGACCAGCATATCTATCAAAAATAATACGTTTTAAAGAAAATTCTAAGAATTCACAGATACTTTAATGATAAATTATAGAAAAAAATCATTGCCTCTATAGAATTCGAACACAGCACCTTTCTTTTAAAAAATAAACCTTTTTACATATTCTATCAATGGAATTAATGACCGATAAAAATACATATCCATGAAAAAATGCAAATTTTAAACCTAGATTGTTATGAGAGAACATTAATCCCGGATAATGTAAATGGATGATGATGATCACTGTATCTACTAAATGATACAAAAGGAACTTAACATTGCATCCACAGCCATACACAAAATTATTCATGAAGAATTACATATTAAAAATAAAAAATAGTTTGCCGTTGGGTTTCTCGTAATCTAACTCAGCACTAAAAAGAGGAGTGTGCCAGAATCAGTAAGGAAACCCTCAAATAGCTAAATGATGGTGTATACCACATCATTTCTAAAATTGTGACTGGTTATGAAACGTACATGACACTTTTGACGTTCGAAAACGTCAAGAAAGCAAAGTATGGGTCTTTCAATATGATCTCACGCCGACAATGGTGAAAAAAAGTAATGTATGCCATTTTCTTCAGAAGTACGGGATTAGGCAAAGCAATCAAGTTGGAAGGACTGAAGCAATAAAATGGCATACCACTAAATGCCTTCCAGAATTCTCCAAGAAGTGAATGTTAGGGGACTAATGCTTCACCGTGACAATGCATCTTTCCATACGACCGGATTAACAGTTGAGTGATAGAACTTCCACCTTATTCTTTTGATCTAGCTATGTGTGACTTTTGGTTATTTTTTAATCTAAAAAAGAACATACGAGGACGTAATTTTCATTCTGAAGAAGATATTGATGTGGCTATAAATGCATGTTTTCATCAATTCCAAGAAATGAATTATTTGAGGCATATAATCTATAGAAAATTCATCTACAAAAGCGTATTGATGCTGTAAGAGACTATTTTGAACACTCCTGAAATTTTGGAAGTATAACTTTAAAAACCTAAGTGTATCTCAAAAAGTTCAGAATGAACTCGTATCATATATAAAAAAAAATCAAAGACCATCAGGGGGGGGGGCACCCGAATCCATTGTCTCCCCTTTGTGTCTACCACTGTACCTCTTCATTTTACTAAACATTTAAAATAAATTGTATTTTTAATGCTGATCCAAAAGGTATGAAAGAAAACTGAAAATTTAGAACTAAATGAGATTGAAAAATTTTGGAGCCTTAAAGAAACAGGAAATGATTAAAAAATCTTTTTAAAGGCGACTTTATTTTTGCTTCAACCAAAAGAAGTGCCTAAACGTAAAACTCTCAAGAGTTGTTTTCAAAAACCATTTTGTTTGCTGAGTTACTGGGTGTGGATAGCTTCTATGTAGAAATACACGAAAGAATAAATAAGAGTTCGTGCGTGTTGGCTGAAATTCGTTTTTATTCAGCGAAATAAGTAACTACTTCAGTTTGCTGAGAAAAGAGTTCCGTAAAAGCATTGCTTTTGGCTGGACACTGAAAAATAAAAGGTAACGACTTTATTTTAGAATCTTTCAGCATGCAAATTCTGTACGAGCATGTATTGAAATATTATAAAAACAAAAACGCATATATTTTTAAAAACCAGTGTTAAACTTTCAAATTCTTTTTCATGTTTATTTTTAAAAAGTATTCAGTTTTTAAACAAAAATTCGATTTGTAAATAACTAGAATTATTAAGGAGTTGATAGAATCAAAAAAATATTTAAATATTGTTACAACTTTGGTTGGATTAAAAACAGTTGACACGAATCCTGTTAATTAAATAACAACAAATCTATTAATGGACAAGGACAAACAAATGACAACTTAAAGACAAGTCGACGCATGTACACAAATAAATATTATAACAGATTATTTACAGGAGTAGGCAATATTTTTGGGAAGAGTGCCGATATCTGATAAAAAAATTATGCATGCTACTTCCAACTTTTCCAACTAAAATTATAGCTGAAAACTTGAAACCATGTTACTTATAGGCGTACTATTGGAAATTTAAGTAAATAGGGCATTTTTTATTCAAGGCTAAGTAGTGAAAATTTAAAAATAATGTAATAAATAAGAAAAAGTACAAACTTATGTTTTAATCTCCAAAATAGAGAGAAAAAAGCAAGTCTCTTCATAAAAGAAGAGATACGACAAACTAGAGTAGAAGAAATGCAATTTTTTCATGGAAATCTTAAATTATTCAAATGTCGTATAATATTGGTAAGAAGAGCTAATTCCCATAGACAATCTTCATTCTTAAGTAAAAAGCATTCATTGGGAAATTCATTTTCTTTCGGATGTTTTAAAACACGCTCCCTGAAATTCCAAAATCTCGTGAGTGCACTCCCTTTGGAATGTGCGAGTGGAGATTCTACATAAAGAAAGAATTTCTACATAATATTTTCTATTGTAGTTTAATTAGGTGTATTCAAAATAAATTTAGAGGGATTTTTTTTTTGTCTGAGACAACAGCATTTCTCTAAAATTGTAAAAAGAACGTTATTTATTGTTTTTTCAAACTTAATAATTTTTCATTAAGTCTTCACGTGTCATTGTTACAATTCTGTCGTGCCACACTGTTGCACGCATGCCGCAGTTTGGCCACCTCTGATTTACAGTAATGAAAGACACACTCGTTATAAACAAATTTTATAGAGCTTAAGAAGCTGCTCTTTAGCAGGAACTCAGAGTGACTAAGTCCAAAAGTCTTATCGAAGTCAATGCACAAGCAGATTATAATCTTGACTGACTTCAGAGCTCTAATGACTATTATATAGCCTCATGAAAATTTCCCGAATATTCGTCTCCAGTGACTTCGAAAGTTGACCAGATAATTTATCGCTAAACCTGTTGAATTGGGCAAATGAACCACCAAACTAGTAAGCCTGCTCTCATATTCTTGGGTTGTCGTAATCTTATTCAAGTTAATTCAGGTAAGAGTACATATCCCTGCAAAACATTTTCACCACGAGCAGTGTATTATTGTAGAGAAAACAAAATACTTGGTGTGTTTCAATATACACTGCTGATTGTAAAAAAATTTCAACACCATGAAGGAATCATCAGAATTAAATAAACTTTGCAGCAAATATCAATTATAGGATGTTACGTAAATTAGTAGTTTCAGATCCGCTGCGCATGCGTGGCGTGTGCAATCCTCTCTTAACTGATGCTGAAAGAGCATAAATAGAGGGTTGTAGCGCAGTGTTTCTCAAACTTTCAATATTTGCGACCCAATATTCAATCATAATTTTCCATGCGTTCCCCCCCCATACATAAGTAACAATGCATTCAATTCATAATACTATACTTTGACGCTATAGCTACAATACGATTTTAACCTTCTAAGTGCCACCGGCGGATATATATACGTCTAGCTCAACCCAGGCGTTAAATGACCTGGGCGTATATATACATTTTTCCGAAGTGCGATCTTTTCTGTGTACTGCTGTCCATAAAATTATGCAATAAAAGGACCTTGACAGTGTTTGCGAAGGATTTACTTATATCATAGGATTTCCTTATTTATTCTTTTTCTTCCCCTTCTCCCCAACGTGGAAATAGGAGGCATTGGGAACGAATCGCTTAACTTTTAATCGGCAGTGAAAGGATAATCTATAAACCATACAAATTATCAAGATAAGTGTTAAATATTACATATAACTTTACATGTGACAAGCCCATGGAGCCATTGGTAATTATTAAATTTGTTCTTAACCTGTATTGTTAAATTAATTCTAAGATACATAGTGCTTCAATTATACATTTACAAGTATATTATATCAGTGTAAATGTTTATTTTATTTTTTTATTTTGTCAGATAATATTTTGTCTACTTTCAGTAAATTAATAATTTTTTAAAAATAATTTTTTGATTTCGACTTTTTGATATGCTTGCGCCCCCCTTGTAGAGTTATCACGCCCCCCAAGGGGGCGCGCTAAACAGTTTGAGGAACACTGCTGTAGCGGGACGTTGAATAGTTAATGATTATTTGTAAGTGCCAAACGTTTAGTGAGAACTAAGTATGCCTCCACGACAAAATAACGAGAAATTCTAACAACTTACAGAATTTGAACGGGGGAGGATAATCGGTCTTAGAAAGAGGATTTTCTTATCGCGCAATAGGAGCTCGTGTGTAGTGGAACAGTTCCAAAGTGATGCGAGTTTGAAAGCAGTGGAATGACGAACACCGAACAGCTCTGAAAACTGGCAGTGGACGACGGAAAGTGACCTCAGCATGCTACGATTGACACCTGCTCCGCATGGTGGTAAATGACCGTTCAGATTCCTCCAGGCAGTTAGCAACAAGTTGGTCTACTGCTACAGGTGTACTAATGTCGGCTTCATCAATTCTTCGACGTCTTCTGCACCGTGGATTGCGTGTAAGGGTGTCTTCATGCAGGATCGTACTCATGGCAAACCATCGCCGGATGCGTCTACAATGGGCTAATGAGCACAGAGCCTTCCAAGCTGATTGGCACCAAGTTGTCTATTCAGATGAATCATACATCAATTTGTGGGACCATGATGGACCCATTTGTGTTACACGTTGCCTTCCAGAGTGCGTTATCGAACGACATAGTGTTCTAACACTCAGAGTTATGGTTTGGGGTGCGATTTCGTATCATGGACGATCCAATTTGCTACGAATTGAGGGTTATCTCAACAGCAACAGGTACGTCCATGAAGTGCTGTAGCCCGAAGTCATTCCCTTCTTTCAAGGCATCCATGTAGCTATCTTTCAGCAGGAGAATGCACTCCCACATGTTGCAAAGACTGCTCGAGACTTCTGTTCAGCCCAACACATGCAACTTCTTCCTTAGCCTGTTTGTTCGCTGGATATGTGTCCTATTGAGCACGTTTGGGATTCGGATGGTCGGCGTCTTGTTCGTAATCTATGTCCTGAAGCTTCAAAAGTCGAACTTTTGCTGCGCATTAAAAGCAATATGGAATTCTCTTCCACAAGCAGACATTGAAAATCTGTTTGACTCCATGCCATGTCGTATAGCAGCACTTATTGCAGCCTGTGATGGCTACACCAAATACTGTTTTCAGACACTTAATATTGGTTTTTTTTTGCTTTGAAAATTACGTCATTTATTTGTACTAATACAAGTCGTTTGTGCATTAAGTTTCCTTTAATTCTGATGATTCTTTCATGGTATTGTATTTTTTACAAACAGCAGTTTATGTGGTATGGTTGAATAAAATTAATTTCTTGGTTTATTAAAAGAAACTATTAACAAACGTTATTAATTTTTATAAAATCTTCTTCCTTTCAACCTTTGAAATCATACGTAAATTTTATGCAAACCACATAATGATGTTATTGAAGTTATACTAACTATATCAGGGATGGCAAACCAATGGCAAGGGTGCCATTGATGGAATGCCACACATTTATTTGGGGACGTCTACGATCAAAACGGTTAGCATTTTAGTTCAAAATAACAAAGTTCACTATGAAGTATTACGAATAAACGTGAGCGATCAGTTGAGTTTTTACAGACAAACGCCAACATTTCAGAGAATTGAATGTAAAGCCTCAAGACACAAATAAAAAAATATTATCTTCAAGAAGGATCTCAATGCTTTTGACGCTAAATTGCATATTTTCAGAAACGATATTATTACAAGAAATTACTAGTACTTCCCGAACTTGAAAAAAATCAAATGAAGAAAAAGTAATTCAAGAACTTATTTCCATAATTACTATGTACCCTGATGTGACTTCATTTGATAAACTGAACTTGTCCCAATTCGATTGGAAGAAATTGAAGAATTTGAAATGCAACTGTGCTCAATTACCAGTCTAGTTCAATATGGATTCAAAAATTTATTAAAACAAGAAAAATGTTGGAATTGATTGAAACAGAAAATTAACAAGCAATATAAGTAAAAATATCAGTAACGAAATTTTGAAAACATAGAATTCGATTCCAGATACATTTAACTGTTTGAAGAAGCTGGCTCATGCTTTTTTAACCATATTTTTATCTACCTTTGCCCAAAAATGATTATTTTCAGAGATGAATAACATTTAAGACTCACCAAGAAAACCATTTGGCAGATGACTCTAATTCAGCACTTGTTCTGCTAAAAGTAACATTTTACAATTCTAATGCAATTTATTTGTCATCTGATCGGCAACAACAGAAGTCACACTAATGTTACTGTAATTTGAATTACACGTATATCCAAAACATTTACTACTATACAGTACAAAATGTATTTTCTTAATAGTAAATAAAGAGTTTTGAGTGGTTAGTATTTAATTTTATTATTTTCCCAAAAATCACGAGTCAAAATTATTTGACGGCGCATCTATACCCTATTAAACACTTTTTTAGAAAAAATGGCACGTTGATCCAAAAAGGTTGGCCACCCCTGAACTATATCATTACGACTTGGAAGAATTTATCTTACGTTCTTCAAAATGCGAATCTCCTGTGGTTTTCAAATTATTTCCTCTGAATTTAATATATAACATAGAATTGCTTCTGGTTTCTTCAAAAGCCACATCCTATGCGTAAATTTTATATTGCGTAGGCGGTATAACGAGCGTAGGCGTAAGTTTCTATCCTCTTTTCCGTAGAACTAAGGCTCAATACTAATCAAGTATTCCATTGCGTAGAGCATGCATACAAACGAAATTATATTGAATGACTACTAATGTATTTTGTAGATCAAACAATCCGCTCTTTAAGCATTATTTTTACTACTCACGAATTTCCAGAAATGTATCTTTTGATCTTTATATAAAGAAGAAAAATAGTTAATTCTTATTTCTAAATCTTTCTTAAAAGTTCTAACGAATCAACGTTTTAATTTATTCTATATGAAATGCTTTCATTTGATTGTTTTTATTCTAAAGGATATGTTTTTAAATCCTTTTTCTCATCCACTGAATATTTTAACAACCGATAAAAGCGTATATTATTTCCCTTCGAATAAATAAAAGATATATTTTTTAATTCTTTCGAAAATGAATACTTTGTAATTTCGATTTGATTTTGTAGACATGCGTGTTTAAAATCGAGCTAAGAGATTAATTCTATTACTACGGTTTATTCCTTCAGCATTTATAATTTGGTTAACTACTTAACCTTAGATAAAATTGAATTTGAGATTTTACTGAAAATGAATGCTAGATTTTTAAGGTATCCGACTACGTTCGGAACCATGATTTTAAAAAGGCGCAAAAATGGATAATTTTCATGATATTTAGTGTCACTTAGATTAGAATATATGTATAAAATGGTTTTAAGGACATTTTGACAACAAAAAATATTTAAATACAATATTTCGGCAAAAAATGAACTTAGAATAAACTTTTTTCAAAATGTTCCCCTTTTGTGAAAAATGCTTCTATTATAATAATAATAGTTTGCAGTTATTTAGCTCAGACCTCTGTACAGAGGCTCAACTATGAATTTTGAAAAATTCACATTATTTTCAGAGTTACAATCTTTTGAAATAATTATCGGCCTTTTTTTCTTAAAATTTCTCCCCCCTGTTGTCGTAAAACATGGATAAACCCACTTCTAAGTTACATATTTTGAAAATTCTAGTTGAGCCTCTGTACAGAGGTTTAAACTGTATACAGGCGAAATATTATTATAATAGAAGCATTTTTCACAAAAGGAGAATATTTTGAAAATGGGTCATTCTATGTTCATTTTTTGTCAAAATATTGTACTTAAATAATATTTTTATTGTAATACTATTCTTAAAAAAATTTATATACATTTTCTAATCTAAGTGACACTAAATATCATAAATATTATCCATTTATACGCTTTTGCAAAATCATGGTTCCGAACGTAGTCGTACACCTTAAGGAAATAAAATTCTTTTAAAGCCAGTTGCCTTTTATTAACTCTTAATTTTAAGAATGAATCAGTTTTTTCTATGATTGTACAGAAAAATTTTAAACAATTCCTTTAATTCTTTTGTATGGTAAAAACATTATTTCGACTTCTCCAATTTTAGAATATTATCATTTTCAATCAGATAACTATTAGTCATATAAATATATCATAACAAATTCCATATAAAGTTTGAGAAAAATGAATATGTTTTTCTATTAAAAAATAATGTGTGTGAAAACACATTTTACTTATATTTATTAGGTTTCATTTAGATAATTCAATTTCAAATCTGTTTTTTTTAACGCTTATGTTTTTAATTGTGATAAAGATTCCATATGATATAGCCAGTACATCAATGGCAAAGGAAGGATGGCTATTCTTTCCGAAAAAGATAGATTTTTAAGTCGATTCGAATCGTAACCTGATGAATCGATTCACAAAAAAATCGAGGTCTAAAAGGTCGATTTCTAAAAAATCGATTTTTTTTCAAGTCTGCATGTACAGTGTAAATATAAATCCATTTCATGAAAGACAAGAAAGATACCATAATGAACGATCTCTTATCAGTAAAATCAGGGAATTTTTTAGTTCAGGGAATTCGACATTTACAACAATTTTTATTACCATGTCAAAGTATCAGGTATAAAATAAGTCAATTATTTTCTAAATATATTTGTTACATTAAAAAGTTTAGAAAAAAATAATATTGCTTATAGTTCCAAATGCATAATATCTAAGTTTTTTAAAAACAACAGTCTGTCAAGTCGACTGGGATCCAAGCGGTTCCGCTCATCACTTGCGATGTTGCCGGCAATCGAAAAAAGGTGGTCACAAGGAACTGATGATCCCACAATACTCACATACATGATGGCTATTGAGTGAACGTGATGATAAATAGAGTTTTTTTTTGTTCTTGCCAGTAAATTAACCCTTTAACCACCGGCACCGTAATATAACGGATTTTAAAGGGTACATTCAACTAATTGTAAATAATTTTATGATTTTTACCAAAACGGAAAAAATCGAATGTCGATTTTCTAGGGTGAAATATTGATTCACTGAATCGATTCAGTGCTGCATATCGATTTAAAAAATCGATTTTTTTTGTTCTGAGAAATCGATTTTTCGATTAATCGATCTCAGATTGCCATCCCTAGTTCTAACTTATTTCTCAATAATTTTCAACTTAATGTCAAAAACCAAGATTCGAATCTAAAACGTACTTTCAGACAAAAAAAAAAAAGAAGTATTCCAATATATATTTTGGTTGAAACACGACACATATTTATCATACTGCAGCTTTAATTTTTTTTTATTATCCTATGCTTTTCTTCGACCTTCTAGTCACAAATCGATGAGCAGTCTAATATAATGTAAAACAATGAAAACCACAGTCAACAACATTCAATAAAACAGTTTAAAACAGCAGGGCATACATTGAGGGGATCCCTTCCCCCCAGTCATAGCCCTCATCATGGTCACAAAGTTGGCAGGAATCTGAATCTGCCATTCCCGTTCTATACAGGTAAAGCAGCAAAAAATCATGACCAGAAAAAATCAGACTTCTCTAGGCAAGAATCTACGAATTCTTGATGATTTATATAAAAGGGGGCTCCATTTCTTTCCTGGATTCTTCTCTGTATACAGGCTTGAGCATTTCAATTTAATGGTGCACGATATATAACGCTTTATTTGTCGCAAAGACAAGGGAGAATCCAGTTGTGTCATTTGGGATCCATTCTTGGCATTCCTCTCATTTCCATATATCCCACAATGGCCTGGAATTTCACTGAAATGCAATGCAATTCTTTATATACTGCAATTTATTTATTTTCTCTCTCAGCAGATCCTGGAAATTTCACATTCACAGTTGTCGTGATTGTAGCCTTGGAATCAACAAAAGAGACGATATTTTACTTTTCACACAGCTCTATTTGGTCTAAATCTAAAGAAATCGCTGCTATTTTGCGATCAAAGTTGTCAAAAAATTTTCCATCTGCAAAAGACAATGTAAAATCTAGAGAAAACTCCAGCTCTAGATTTTTTAATAGTTCGTTCAGCCGAAACATCATTGTAAACATATAGCCAAGAATCACCCTGGTAACTTTCACAGATAGTAGTCATGGCAATATATTTCAATTTAGAGTCTAGAGAAAATTTCTTGCTAACATTATACAGGAAAACTATTTGAAAATTGAATATTTCATAAATATGCAGGGTTTTTTTTCATTTTAAAATGTGAACCCTTTAACTGCCACCAGCATATATATCCGCCTCACTAAAACGGTACATTATTGAGTGCCCAGGGCGTATATATACGTCTTTCCGAAATACGATACTTTTCTTTACGCTTTTATCAGTAAAACTACTCTGAAGGCTTTGGAATGCAATAAAATGACCTTGACAGTATTTACGAAGGACTTACTGATTTCAGAGGAAAATGTGCTTATTTTTGTGCCTTTTCTTTTCTCCCCAAATTCTGTATTCACACGCAAATCTGAAAAACGGTGGCTCTGGGGAGCGAATTGCCTAACTTTTAATCTACAGTTAAGGCGTTAAATCAAACATGCGATAAGCCTTTATAGTAAAAAAGAAAAAAACAATAATCCGAATCTATTTTTAAAAGGAAAAATGTAATGTGAAAATGTATTAAAATATTTTGCATTCTAATATAATACTGAGAAAAAGAAATCTGAATACACTACTGACGTATAAGGGAAATCTTCCAATTTGTGCACTAATCGTCGAAAGAGGAAGATAACTTCAAAGAATGCTTCAAATAATGGGTAATAGTCGAAGACTCCTTTAAAAAATTTTTAAGGTTTACTTGATTCTTATTTAATTTTCATACTCCCAGGAGCGGTCGTGCGGGGTACAAAGGCACCCTAAGCTCATGAATCTGTAATTCTGGGAAAACTATTTATTTGTTATGAATGACCTTGTCAGTATCCTTTTATTTGACAGTCTTCATGGGAACTAAAATGCATTTGTCAGATATCTCGCTCTTTTTTGGGAGTGGCAAGCATTCTTTACAATCTCAAGGTACTTGGGGTGACTGAATTCCCTGCCAGATCATTTTTGTTCCAAAATATTTTCTATGAACAGATTACATTTTTGCCCTGTGAACGACTTAGTGGTTTTGATTACAGCGTTGTCCGACTCAATATAGTTTATAAATGTAAATGAACAGAATGTAAAAAAAAGAGCTGGGAATCTGCTATGCCCATTGGATGAAGTTGAAAAAGATCAAGGACACGAAGAACTTATTGAAATAATGGATATTAATCATAATAGCGAAAATAAATTTGATAAAGGCGATAAACATGAAACGTTTGAGTTGAAAGGGAAGTTTTCAAATGCTACCTAAATGCTTAGAGTACCCCCATGCCACAAAGGCACTATACATTTAAAAACATCCATGTCTTCTCCGGGATTCGAGCCCAGGCCCGACGGTGCAGCAGTTAGCGTCGCTAACCACTATACCGAATGGGCGACTGACTACAGATTTCGTTCTTTAAATCTAAATAAATGACAAGAATGGCTGCTAACTTGCGTTAAATTTACTCCATATCTTTCAATGTAATGCTTAATCTAGGAAAAATGATTCTAAGAGCCGCCTCATCCAGTTTGGTGGTTATGGCGCTCGACTTGTAATCGACTGGGCTCGGGCCGAATTTTGAATAAGGCATGAAGGTATCTTCGGGAAAAGAAATCGAACTTTCGACTGAAATGGATTCTGGTCTCGAAAGAAAAGCAACACACCCTTTTGTTCTACCCTGGGATCATTGTTTGAAATAAAAATCTCTATTCTTCTGTGATTGTATTCTATGTTTTTGTTCATCTGTCTCTCGTCTTTCGTATGTATTCCAGGATGAAACACACGACAACAATCACTCTAAGCCAACGGGATATTTAATTAGGAAAGCAACAAGTACAATCATCATCAAACTCAAAGAGATAAATTTCGATCCTCATTTTTAAATCTGGACTTCAAAAATGCATGAACTCCAGATTTCAATTTTCTCATACACCATTCAAGAATAATAGCCGAAATATCTATATATATAATTATTACAAAAATTTCGATTGTTACGTTAGTCATCTAGGAATATAAAAAAAAATCACTGACAGCAACTAGTAATAACTTCATGCTTTTTCAGTTAAGAATTAAGAATTTATTCAAAACCAAAAGAATATTAAAAAATAACCTGATAAATTATTTCCTTTCTAAAAGTAATTCTTCTCACAAGAAATTTATTTTAATAAACAATAAATTAAAAAAACTATTCCAATAAAAAGTTTGTTACACGAGTTTTTATAATATGGAAGATATTTGAAAAAAACAAAACAAATGGGATTAATTATATTTGCACAAAATTAGCAATAACACATAATTGGTTAAATAATAATAAACTTTAAAAATCTAAGCATGTTTATGAAATTCAATTAATAGCGAAATATCAATGAAAATCAGGTGAATACAAATTTTTGAAATATGAGAAATAACACAATAATTCTAAATTCAAAGAGAGACAAAGAGAAATCTTTATATCCGTAAGAAAACAATTTATATTGCTTCGTGTAACGTCAATCAGAAAAACTGAAATTTAAAAAAAATTCTTGCTATTGTTTATACACAGCTATCAAGTTTTGAGAAACCTAAACTTTAATTTTAGAATGAACCTTGCGTTAACCATTGGATAACCATCATTAACCATTATATAATTTTATTAGTTAATAAACATCGCGATAATTATAATTATTTTACATACTATTTTAATTTCAGAGCTACCAGAGCTAAGAGAAAAGGTACCTTTACTTTATGTCTATGAGTAGAATATCTGAAGAATGTACAGTTGCTGTTCTGTCTCTCATGATGAGATATTCACGGAACAAAGCTACTGACATTTGTTCGAAGCTTTCTTCACAAGATTAAAATTGTTTCAAAATTAAGAGTCTTTCAGTCCTATTAGTCAATAGCAGTTTCTTTAAGGTGACATGGTACGATTTAAGCAAAAAATTTTAATTTAAGGATTTTCAATTTTTTTTGGTTGCCTCCTATGTGTGTATACTACGTAAAACAGATTTTGTGCTCAAAATTTCATAAAAAGTTAGCCATTTAATTTTTTAAGGAAAAATTTAAAATTTGTGAAGTGATTTTAAAATGCTACTCCTCCTACAAAACTTTACGTACACGCATGAAATTTGATTTACAAGTACATCCTACTATGTATAACAAAAGTTGGTATGGGTCTTGCGATAACACGATTGGTATTTATACAATACCTCATTTTTTGAATCCTTATTGAAAATTCTTTAAGAAATTTGCAAATTCTAACTTCAATTATTTTTTAAAAAATAAGTATTGCTTTGATTCAGAAATGCATACCAACTTTTGTTACATGTACTATTAACAATAGGTAAAAAAAAAATTCAAAACATTAGGCACAATAGAAAAAAAAGCCTTAGCATTTTAAATGAAGACAAACTAGTTATTTTACCTTTCTGAGATAAGTAAGTTTAAGGGGACATGGTACGATTTACGCAAAAATTTTTAATTTAAGGATTTTTAATATTTTTTTGGTTGCCTCCTATGTATGTTTACTATGCTAAACATATTTTGTGCTCAAAATTTCATGAAAAGCTAACCATGTAATTTTTTAAGGAAAAAACGAAATTTTTGAAGTGATTTTAAAATGCTACTCCTCCTACAAAAATTGACGCACACTCTTGAAATTTGATTTACAAGTACGTCAAACTATGTGTAATAAAAGTTGGTATGGGTTTTGCGTTAACGTGATTGGTATTCTTACAATACTTCTTTTTATGAATGTTTATTGAAAATTCCTTAAAAAATGTATAAATTCTGAGTTTAATTATTTTTTAAAAAATAAATATTTCTTTGATTCAAAAATGCATACCACCTTTTGTTACATGTACTATTGGAAATAGGTAAAAAAAATTTCAAAGCATTAGGCGCAATAGAAAAAAAAGCCTTAGCATTTTAAATGAAGACAAAATAGTTATTTTATCTTTCTGAGATACGGCAGTTTTTTTTTTAAATCTTTGATTTGCCATAGGGATGTGAACAAAAATGAATGTAAAAGCTATCATAATTCTGCCTTTTTTAAGTTAAGAGTTTTCAAATTTTGTGAGGTTATAGAGAAAAGTATATAAAGAATAATTTAGGCTGGAAAAATTAGATGTGATTTTTTGATCGATTTTTGTCAATTGAATCGTACTGTGTCCCCTTAAAACTGTGATTGATTATAAAAAGCCGAACACATCAGTTAAAGAACATATGCAATCCACAGATTAGAAGCAGAAAGTTATTTCTTCTGAAACTTTTATTTCTATAAAATAACGCCCATTATCATTATCTGACAATTCTTAATATTTCTACAGAATTCATTTTCGAGCCCACGCGTACAACAAATCTTAAACTGATTCCATTAGGGTAAAAAATAAAGCAAATATTGATGTTTATTATACCATTTTCTCTTTTCTCTATTTTAACAGAATCGATGTCAAAACAAACATGAAGTGTTGATAAAAATTATTTTCCATTCTTTCAAGAGGGGAAGGGGACACAATTTAATGAATGCCCCAGTCTTCTATCGATCAGACCCCCTGTCACGTATTCACTGAGTGGCCCTCTCTTATCACGACGTGAAGTACTTGGATCCCTTTTCGTAACCATGGAAACAATACCTCGAGCACCTATAGGACACCAGGTTACGGCTTTATTCGTTTGTAAGAGCGCTGGGTAGTCAAAGAAACCGCTATCAAAATGAAGACTGGATTGTTCAAGTGTTTTGACTCTCTGCTAGGGGTATGCAATTAGAGATTTCTGTCAGTATATACAGTCTAGTAATTAAAAGTTTCCTTTGACTCTTTCAATACAGTATGTGTTTGGCCGCGCATTATGTGGAGGTTTATTTAATTTTACTCTTTATGGAGTTGATTATTTAACATTTTGATGACGTAATAAATTAAAAAGAATTTTTAAAGGTAGCAAAATTGTATTTTGTAATAAAATATCTATCTATCTATCTATCTATCTAACTATATATATATATGTGTGTGTGTATGTCAGGTCTAGATAGTTTAACTTAAAAATTAAGTGAACAATAAATAAAAATAGAGCGAACTCTTTACTACCACGTAGGGATTTTAGGCTGCATAGGACTATTTAAAGGTAGAGCAAGCACTCACGTAGATAAGAGTATAGTCGAAAAGAGAGGCTGGTGACTCCTTGCTGTGGTGATATCTTTTGTCCCTTCCGATTAGGTTCCAAGGAGCTGCCATGTTGGAATGGTGATGTATGAACTATAATAAAGTACTGACATTTAAAGATGACGTCTTCTTTCATTTACCAGCAGGCCCGGGGCCTGACACGCACACGCACACACACATATATATATAATGAAATTTCGCTTGAGTTAAGACATTTTAAACTTATAATAAGACATTTTGTTGGATTGAACAAATTAGTTCGTAGCTGTCATTGAGATTATGGGTAGGGCTGGTACCATTTATTTAGTTACAGAAAAAAATACTTACATACATAAAACAAGGGACAACACGCAAAGCAAAACATTAACACGGGTGGCTTACATGACGCTCACAAAACAGCCCCTTTTCACTTAGGAGATCTCCATGGTCAACCGGCCCTTGAAAAAAACATATGATTTCCAGTAATGGATGTTTTAATTGATTCACATATGTGGATGATGCAAGATTCCGTCATTTACGTATCCGTCATTTAAAAACGTTAAATTTTCAGTTTTGAGAGAGAACATTATGGCTATTTTTTGTTATGTAGGTAAGCAGGAAATCAATTATCACGTGATGTCTTGAAGGGCTCAAGCCCCTTATGAAGTAAAATCTGCGAGAGAAATTTTAAGTGAATAATTACGCACACACACACACACACACACACACATATATATATATATACATTAAACTCGTCCACTGAACTGAATGTAACACCAACCGCAAATAAGAAAATTTTGTGGATGATCCGCAAAATAGTCAAAAAAGGTAACAAATGAAAACGAGAATGCTTTAGCAGAATTTTTATCCACATCAAAAGCAGGTTTAAAAATTCATTATTCTACAACGTAAAACATATGCGCAAATATGCATATAATTACATGGTTTCGAAGTTATTCTTTCACGAAATAATCCATCAAGTGTTCTTGTTGTTTCAAGACAAAACACCTTTTCCTCATTTGAGACAGAATTTTTTTCACAACAACGTTTTGTCACAGAGTGATGCATCATCTTACTCCCCCAGATATTCAAGGAGCTGCTTCATGGTTCATTTGCTTCTTCGTCTTATCCTCTTCTTCCTCACTCTTTGCTAAGAAAATGTCTGATGCTCCACATACGATTTGTTCTTCAGTAAGTAAGATGTTCAAATCTCGAAATAACTTTCTTTTGAATTAAAAAAAAATCCATTTTTTCCTCTTGCCAAACATTATAAGCCAAAATCACGATAAACCACAAATCACTAAAATCAAATATTTAAACACACAAGTGGACTTGTTACTAAACATCCCACTGACAGAACCATAACTGAGGGGTGAAGAGAGAATGAAGTGGCAAAAGGAAGCGACTGGGTAGGAAGCTCTGAAAAGTGATGATTCATGTTTTCATGGGTACAGCTGCAGAGGCACCGAAGTAAACAAAAGCAGCAGTTTCTACTTACTGTCTTTTCACCTTGAATATAAAAGATACACACTCATATAAAGGTTAGGGTACACCAATAAGTAAATACTAGATGTATAGATGAGCAGTTTAGATCAGGCTTTTCTTTTGTACTACTCTTTGTGAAGATTTTTTACATGCCATTTCCGGACAGACCTTGAATGAGAAAAGTTGGTAGGAACTAGACGCAAGGAGTATTGGAGCATGGATTTTGTTAGGGAATTAAAAATTCCATGATTCTACATCAGCGGTTCTTAAACTTCCGATCGTCCCAGACCCCCTTCATGTATCAGACTGACATCGCGGAATCTCAAGATTTTGGAAGCCCCCCACTGACTGAATATTCTTGCTCGAAATACATGTGTTCCAGTAGAGCTTTTTCATTAAGGGCAATTTAGTGATATAGTCTAGGATGGCACATTTTTCAATTTTTCCACGAGGCCTTTCAGAGTTTGTAAAAGAGGAAAATCTTAACGTTATAAAAGAGACACCATCGACCCCTAGAAAGATACTGCGGAACCCCAGAGGTCCACAGACCACAATTTAAAAACCACTGATCCACAGTATCAAAAGAGTGCCGAAAATATATAACAAGGTATTATTTTTCGCCATGGACAAAGCACGTGACAAATACATCTACTTGATGACCGAGATCTACGATGCCTGTG
>BMAV01009249.1:137191-148953 GCA_019973955.1 Trichonephila inaurata madagascariensis
ATGTTTGCGTTCTTTTATACTCACCCCCTATAATAGCCACATTTCTTCTGCATTTAGTCCCTTTATGTCATTTCCCCCTGTATTATTGGTCTATCCGATTGCGTCAAGTGTTTCTTATTCCTACGTTGCCACTTTTAAAGTCAGTGACCCAAGGTTGCTGAATCTTTTTTGTATTTGTGAAACTTTCCAGTTTTCTATTAATGTAGGATCAGAGTAAAAATTGTCATATAAGCTGGTAACGAATGCTGTTCCTCTTTACTTGATATACAACAACATTCTGAGATACAATTGGCAATAAAGATAAACCATGAGAAAAACTAATATAGATGCCGAGCACATGAGGAATTTACATATTTATAATTTATTTTCATATTCAAAATATCACCATTGTAACCAATGAGGCTTTGAGTGTATATCGGTTTTAAATCTTGAGAAATTTTTCAACTCAGTGAATTTTTAGTTGAAATTTAAATTTTCTTATCCATCTTCTTCAATCTTCTGTTGTTGTCGTGTTCATCCCGTAGGAAAGGAATGAAAGTTGCCAGAGCTTGAGACTGATTGGACTTCTTTACGATAGAGGATGACACCACCTATCTCCACTTCCACAATTTAGGCATGGAACTGGAAGGGAAGAAAATATTCTACACGCCCCTGCACTCGTGGTGGTTTCTGCTGCGACCGCCCACAAGACTTTCGGACCCACTGATTTAACGAGCATGTATTCCATACATACTCGGAGGTTATTGGGTGACATCGGGCAGGCCGTCCGGTCCGGAGTCCGATGCTCTAACCACTAGGCAACCCACGGCCCTCACTCTCTTCTGTTAAGTTCAAAATTATTCTCCTTAGTTCAATACATGGCTTACCTTTGTTAATGCTTTCAAGCTGGGAAATTAAAAATTATTCAGTAGAATAAAAAAAAATATATCTAATTTTCATTTGGTTTTTGAATTATTTATTTGATAGTTACTATGGAGACATTTCATAAAAGCACAGACATTTAGAAATTAATTTAAATGTAAAAAAAATTAAGGAATATATTTTCAGTAAATATTAAAGATATTTTTGAAGAAATTTTACATTTATCTAAATTTAAAAATTACTTAAGCTTCTTTGATTTTAAAATCATAATTTACTTAGCACTTTATGTACCGCATTATGATTTACTGCAGTTTTTTTCATGGAATAATTTTTTTTTTTGGATTACTACATTGAAAATTAAGGGATATACATAAGCAAAATACTCAACTTTGGAAAATTTAATCCGTTAGAGCTCATTAATTTATTAAAGATATTCAACTGTAAAATTAATTATATACACTGTTTACTTAAAATAGTCAAATCGTTTTCTAAGGTCTTCATTAACATTCGAAAAAAATAAGACACATTTTGACATTAACTATTTTTTCGGGACAAAAATGATAATCTTCGCAATCCCCTGAAAATGTCGTCAGCTGAAAACGCAATTTCTGCTATAAAACTATTCGCCTTCCCCGCTAAAATACTCATCATAGAGCCCGTGTTGCCATATATGTTGGGAGAGTGGATTTCAACGAATATTCCTGCTAAGTATCGTCAGAATATTCGTAAAAATGGTTATTCTACGTAAATTTAAATTCAGTGATACTTATAAGTACTGTCGGTAGATAAAGGATTAAAATAATTTTTCTTTTTACAAGAGTTTGATATTAGAATAAAAATAATAATAATAATAATAAAAATCTGAATAATTTACATTTGGAAGTTATTTAGCACGAAATAAATTTTTATCGGATAAAAAATATTTTCATCTATGGCTGGAAATGGTTAGGAAAGAAAATAACAAAATGTTTACAATGTAAACATTTGAGAAACAAGAACTTTTGTTTCTGAGTAAAGAACAAACGAAAAGAAAACAAACCTGGGGCCAAAGGTTTTCTTCAATTGAAGAATTTCAATCTCTTCAATCAATTGAATTGATTCCAAAGTTCGCTCGTGGCCAAACTTAAAGTATTGACAGTGTAAGCAGACAGTCTAACATATTTTTTTTTATTTACTGATTTGAGTGTTTCGAAAGATATAAACCAGTTCAATAAAATATTTCTGGAATATTTCAAATAATTTGTATATAAATTGTTGTTAGATATTTGGAAAGAGAGCCATCTAAGTAAAAACCTTCGAATTGATTTATTAATATTAAATATATTGCTTCAAAAAAATCCATCAATTTTTTCACCGTTTTAAGTTGTTAATGTTTTAATTAAAATATTTAATTTGAATTTTGAGCCATCTAGAAAATGTCTTTTTCAGCTATCAATAAGCTGTCACACTACAAAATTTCGAAATTAGTTTCTAAAAAATATGGCATGTTTCAATTTATTTTTTCTTTTAAATACATATGATGCTCATATATAAAAACAAATAATAATTAAATAATATATGAATCTTTTAATATATTTTGGAATTGGAAAAATATTATTTATATTGCTTAGTGTAAGTGCTTTATATATATATATATATATATATGTGTGTGTGTGTGTGTGTGTTTGTATGTATGTAAGTATGCACGCAATAACTAAATTGAAATAAATATTATAATACTAAATAGCATACAGATATACTGAAAAACAGTGCAAAATGGCATCATTAATACAAAAGTAGATTATAGGCAGTTTAGGACTAAGAATGCAGGGTAAACGTTGTTTTAATGTCTCAATCTTTCCATTTATTTGCGTATATTACTCGAATGAAATAAGATAATATATATATATATATATATATATATATATATTTTGTTATGTCGAAAATTTCTGCTGTACGGGGGAAAGGTGGTACCCTAAAGCAGCTTAACCCTAATTCGCTGGCCTAAATCAGTGACAGCTTTAGAAATCATAATAGGTCTCCATTTTAGTCCAAAGATTCTTTCTGTATCTTCTATTGTTATTTTTCTTGGAATCTAGTTTCTTTCCTTGTAGGCTATGCAACTTTCTGACTTTGTATTTTATTTTATCATACTATATATATATATACAGGGTGTCCCAAAACAACCACATAAACTTTGAATAGCTAGATTCCCCGTTGAGAGTACATAAAAACTGCTTAAAGAAGTGTCCCTGTGCGATCCATAGCTTACGAGAAAAATACGTGAAACAAAGTATGACATCACTGCTGATGCAAGAAAAAAAAACTTTGTTGGACATATCACCGAGTATCACTTTGTTGGATATTTGCATATCTTTCCAGACAACAATGTTTAAAACGTTCGCCACGCATATTGCGTCATGGTGTTTCTCAATGAGGTCTTAACCGATTTCTTCGATTACATGTCATTAGCGGCAATACTTTGTTTCCAGCATGATGGGGCTCCGGCGCATTTCTATGCTACTGTACGTGATTGGCTGGATATCGCATTCCCCGGCCGTTGGATCGAATGTCAGGGTCCTGTTCTATGGCCTCTACGTTCGCCAGATCTTACACCGTTGAATTTTTTTCCTATGGTGTCATCTCAAGGAACTGGTGTATCGAGACGTTGTGACAACACAAATGGACTTAGTTGCTCGTCTGGATGCTACTTGTACTTCCGTGGACCCCGCGGTGCTGCGACATGTGATGACAGCCATTCCTCGGCGTGCTCAAGAGTGCCTAGACATGCACGGCGGACACTTTAAACAACTGCCTTAAATTGTGCACATACTTCTGTTTATATATACATATATACTGTTCTATTTACATATGTTTTTTTCTTGCATCAGGAGTGACTTCATACTTTGTTTTTCGTATTTTTCTCGTAAACTATGGTTGTACAGGAACGCTTCTTTGGGCAGTTTTTATGTACCCCCAACGAGGAATCTAGCTGTGCAGCGTTTATGCGGTCATTTTGGGGTACCCTGTATATATATATATTTACATATACATATACAGGTAGATATTTCTCTGTAAAAACTAAAAATGAATTCTAAAAATATGTGTTTGTATGGAAAATAATCCTGAGATGAGAAAATTGTTTTTGAAATTAGTTAACTACATGCCACATTAATTAATTAAATCATTATCATAAAATTATCATCAATTAATTAAACATCATAACATCACATCATTATCATAAAAAACAATTTTATGAGCTTTAACGATACGAAAACATCTAATGTGAAGATTAACTAGTTAAAATACAGAAAACTCTTAATTCAATAGTTTAACGGAACAATCTCATTAATCATTAGATTATCTAGGTAGTCTGCTCATTAACGACTTTGAAGCTTTAAAGGTAACATAGGTAACACGTATACACATAACAAGAAAATCGTTCATAATCCATACAAAGACACACAAGAAATAACACATAAAACAAACAAATATACACACACACACACACACACACACAAAAAACTCTACAATCTCAGAAACAAGCCTTTAAAATTTGAACAAACAAACAAAAAAAAGCATGTATTCTCGCTTTAAAAGCAAAACTCGAAATAAAATATATAAAGCATCCAGTTTACTTAATGATGAACAAAACATCCAAAAAACAGTTTTTATTAGTGTACACAGCATAAAAATTAAGAAAGAAAAAAACATTGATGATTTAATAAACGAAAATAAAATGAAATTTTTTTTTATAATTATGTCGTGCCATAATTGTAAAAAATTTATTATGTAAAAGCTTTTATAAGAGCAATTTTAAGAAAAACTAAGAAAATCTGTTCAGAATCACAAAGGTCAATAGTATTAGTTCAAAAGAAAAGTACATGTGTGTTCCTTTATTTGTATTATTAGGAAATGATTTATACTCATTCAAAACAGCTTAATTAACAAGTAATTAATCATTTACACGGAGGGATAACTTTTCGCTTAGAGTAAGTCTTCGCCATTTTCAAAAGCTGAGCCTAATCAAATTTAGGTAATCCCACTTAATGGAGTAGTTCATTTGTCAATCACAAGATTATCCGCACTTGCATGCATAATGAATTACAGATGCTTACGCATTCCAATGCATTTTGTTGGAAAAGGCTGGAAAATACTAAAAAGTACTAGTATTCAATTTGGGAAAATTGTTATAAGGAAATAGTCTTAATTATTTCATAAGTGTCCGATAAATTTTTAAAGATATTTTAATATATTAATTCGAGCTTACACCTCAGAGAGCATTTCAGTAGGTTATTTTGATTTTTAGTTAATTTAAAATTAATTTTTAAAAGAAATATCATTAAATGTTTGTAGTTTGAATACTTTGCAATCATTTAGTTTAAGGACAATTTATGTAGTGTTTGAAAACACAATTCAAAGTATTCTTCATATAAAATATGGAATTTACCAATGAAACTATATATACAAGTATACGATTATCTATAGCAGTTATGTTGTGATATTTGAGATAAATAACGGTAGCATGATATTGATTAATTTAAATATTTAGTTTATTTACGTCACAGCTATTATTTACAGATTATACATTCAAGTTATTAAATTTATTAAAATATTATTAGAGTTCAAAACAGTGGTTTATGAGAAGAGGGTTCCTTTTAGGCGACCGCTCACTTGAAGGTTCAAAGCATCTCTCGCTGGTTCTCACTCTCTCTGCTCGGGGATTAGAAGGCCGGTGCCTTTTAGCATCTCGTTACATCCTGCTAGTGGCGGGAAAAGGGTCCCTCGTGATTTCAAATGTCGACGGGCGATCCAAGATGGTACTACGCAATAACTCAAAGTTGCACAAGTGTCTTTGCACGTGTGGTGATTATTTCCACAAAGACGAGTGCTGGATCGTTACAATGTTTTCATATCATATGCTTGGAACCTATATATATATATATATGGAAGGTTGTATAAAATATTATTTAATGATTCGTTGTTGAGTATCTCTTCTATCTTTCAATAAAAGTGGCTACTTCAGTATATAAACTCAGAAATGGGCTGTAAGAACTTTTAAAAGACACTTTATTCACTCACACATTATTACACGTTTAATAGTACAATCTCTAAAAGTAACTTTCCCTTCCTATGGGTGTTCATAATAATATAACTCTCAAAACATGTCAATTTGTATTTTAGAAAACAAAAATATTACACTATGTTGCCACTCGGTTGAAGCAAATAAAAGAAAGAAACATGCAGCTACTGATACTTCTCATTTTTCTTCTACAAAGGGAATTTTAGACAAAACGAAAACTGTTTCAGTTATTTTAAATTATATTGTCTTAGAACCTTTGTACAGCCTTTTTTAAGAAATATTTGTTCTTGTAATTTTTTCCAATTGTAAATTGCTTTAATTTTTGGTTACACACAATAAATCAAATATTATTAACTTCTCAACAACTTACAAAAATTGTAAGTAATAAGTGACTAGATAAGCTTGCAATAATGATTTTACTATTGATAATTATTAAACATATGCTGTGCAGAACTTACTATCATTGTTGGAACATGAAACCATTTTAAAAGTACTATGCAATATAATTTTTTTTCTTTTATTCCTGAGTTTCTTCTTAACAAATTTGTTTTGATTTATCTTAGCGTAATCTTAAACAATATAATTAAATCTTGGAATACTTTTAGGAATGGAAAAACTTTTTCACAGTTTAAATATACGTTGGTGTAACTGTTTAACCCCTACGTTTATAATTATTATTATTATTACTATACCGAGGCCTTAAGATTTAGAAATATAAAAGTTGAGATTCAAAACAGATATTAAAGAAAAAAGAAAAATAAATTAGTTAAAGCAGAATTCAGAATAATATCAAAACAACTCTTCCCTTAATACTCACGAAATAAAACTTTGATTTTTTTACTGAAAACTTCGAATCCTTCTAATATTTTATAAATTTAGGTGAAAACATTTCTTGATTGAATCCTCAAGATTCTTATGATTAAGAAATCAATTACAGGTTTGAGTCCTCATTTGTCTAAAGGCCATCGTGTAATGCAATGGTGGCTTATGCATGCTAAATTTAGCTGCGCTCTGTAATCATTTAGTAACTCGACGTGGAAATTTAAAGATTGATATGACGGGCCATCTAATTTAAATTTAAAGACTGATGTATCAGGCTATCCACGTATTGAAACTATCCACTTGTCCGCGGCTCAAAATAATAAAAGTTTATTTCCAATATATAACCCGTGTTACTCTAGAGAAATGCTAATTTAAACGAATTAATTATATTTCTAATTATATTTGAACATAGTTATAGTAAACATTCACTAGACAGGAGGGTGGTGCAATTATTTTTATAGATTTGTTTTGAATAAATGTTAATCCTAGATCCAAAGTAATTAATGTTCCCAGAATTGTGAAATTATTTATAATTGAACCTTGTTAAATTAATATTTGTAATAAGAGAAGTTTAATTTTATTGAAACTTTTATTCATAATTGTTTGCTTAAAAGAGTTTCCAATAAATTGGCTTTCATATGAATTTTAATCACAAGAGTTAATCAGTTTTCAGTTATCAACATTTGATAAAAATATCAACGGGGACGGGAAATACAATTTAAGCTTAATTAAACAAACGGAAATATTGTAACATAAAATGGCTAAGGGAATTGCTTAGTAATACAAATTAAGTCAGTTAAAACTGGTTTTCTCATACACCGTACAAGCTACCGAAACCTAAACATACCCGGTTTCCCATACGCTGTACGGGCACTTTTTTTTTTTCTATCTGTGATTTGCTCGTATTTTTTGTTCTTATAGCGAGATTATTATTGCTAATGTTTTGAAGGAAGAAGGTTCGTTCTGGGTACCTTCCGTTCCGAACGCAAGTACGTAACCAATCACGCCAAAACGATCGTCAACGCGTGATGTTGGTACTAGTTCATATAGATATCACACCGCCACAGTTTGTAAGAAATGCAGTTCGTATAAGGTACTGAAATGCTTCTCATCCGGGATTTTCTTTGTGATGAAGGCGGGAAATTTTCTTAGAACGCAGTAATTTAGATTCTTGAAAATTTTCGATAAACACAAATTGGCAAGGTAATGTGCAGTTTGTTACTTCAGAAGAAATGAAAATGGAGAGATAAACTAAAAAATTCGATATTATCCCCGTCCCTTTGCAATGTAAGAATTAGTATTACACCACGCTTCAAATTGTGTGTGCATGTATATATGCATGCACACATAAAATCCTCAACTGTTATAAAACGAGGTACAAGCTTGAAATATTTCGTTGTAAGCATGATAAAAAATTTCTTAAGATCTATGAAACATTCTTCATACCATGCAGATGGCACGCATAAAAAGCTGTGACACTTTCGTGTCACACAGCTGAAAGGTCGGCAGCTTTTTGTGGATAGGATAACAGCGTTCCGATGCATACGTGCACCCTTAAAATATTGCAAGGTCTTGTCTTTTGTCATTTCCATGGCAACCTTTGGCACCACGAGAAACTTCCCCTCCGCGCACGAGTCGAATGTAATTTGAGTATAAATTGCCGACCGCTACCATCTCGAAACCCTAGAAAAGGTAGTCTTTTGGAAAATATCGAACAGAACGGTTGTGATCTCCTCCCTCACAAATATCAAATTCTGGAATCTAATGAACTAACCAATAATTTTAATAACTGCTATAATTAATAGTTGTGGCGTAAATATCCCAAATATTTAAATTAATAAATATCACGCTAACGTTATTTTCTCTCAAACCACAAAGTAAACACATCTAGGGTTTTTTTGTTCCACGATTATAAAATAAGAAACAGTGCGGAAACTTTAAATTTCAAAAATTAAAAAAAAAAATCTTCCATTTTCGCAATTTGTTAAATATTCCGCTTAGTTATTTGCAATAAATGTTCCTTTTTTGGAACATTTTGTGCAGAAAAATTGACCACTTAAGGGGTTAAAGCAAACTGCTTGTAGATAATTCATTCAGAATTTTAATTCTTTACTTGAAAAGTAACAATATGAATAAAGATAAAAAAAAATTCTAAACTCAAGTATTTTATTAAATCGCTCCTTTTTGGGTGTAAGCGTATAGAGAAAAAAGAATGTTTAAAATAATTACATCAGTTCCCTAATTATCATCATCGAACAGGCATTATACAAAGATATTCCTATCATACCAATTTTACTAACTGAGGAAACACGAAAGTACCCTTTTCACAGAATTCCCCCAAAACAACCCTTCGCAGACAAATTACCCTTTCTCTCATTATCTCGTACTTACGGTAATAATAACAATAAATTCGGTTCATGATAAGTAGAACAGGTTCCATAACTGATTTCAAATTAAAACGGCGGAGATATAGTGTAACCTGATGCTAGACTAGAACGATGATATTATTGGTGGAACAAAAGTGTATTATTTTGCTTCCCATTTATTATAGAGCAACTTTGGAAGCAGGTTCAGCTGCGATTATCACGAAACAGCAGGCCTCACAGAATATTCCTCGCTTGCATGGTCTCCCGTTTAATCTTCCACACGCACGAAATGGCGAGATTTATGTTGGGGATCACTGAAGGGTTTTGTGTCGGATAAAGGTAGGTTTGAAAGCAGAATTCTCTGAAATTTCTCTGTTGATTCGAAGGTTGATAATTCGACATGTAAACAAACGATTCAGCAAGTGTCAATCCCATAGGGGTAATCAGGTTCGACTTCGTTTCATTCGAAAGTCTTGGTATTAATTTTATGACTTAAATTGCTAATTAAATAGTAGATAATATTATTAATTTATTTCGAATTATAAGGTCACTTGTATTGTTTAAATATAATTAATTTTATAGTCTGCAATTTTAAAATTTATTCACCCTTGTCTTTTTATAGCATTCTTCACTTGTACATTCAGACGCTATGAGTGCAAAAATGTTTGAGCATTGGGTACACAGGAGTTTGGGATCTGAGTACAAATGGGTTTGAGGTATGAGAACAAATGAGAGAGAGAGAGCGTGAGTATGACTATAAATACAAACCTCGGATACCTCAGAAGTCTACATACATCATTCTTCAAAAAACTCGAATTTATTTGTTAATTTTGATAATAGTGTATAATTAACAGCACGCAGAAATCGAGAATTTTAGAAGGATAGTAGGACTTTTGATAGAGCAATTGAAATATTATAATTAGGCAGTTTTATAATTTCAGTGTAAATTCAAAAAAAGGTACTAATGTCTTTCTAAAAATTTAACCCCGAAAGTGCCAGTGGCATATATATCCGTCTTGCTCAACCGGTGCGTTATGTACCCCAGACGGATATATCCGTCCTTTCAAAATATGATTCTTTTTTTGTGCTGCTAAAATGACCTTGACATTGGTTGCGAAAGATTATTTACCTATTCTCTGAGAAAATTTGCTAATTTCTGCTTTTTCTCCCCCCTCCCCTCAACACACCGCTTACTCGCACTTATGCGTAAAAAGGTAGCATTGGACGGTGACACAGACGATTCTTCATCATATTTAAAAAATATTCGTGAATCTCTTACGTAAGCTACTTTCTGTGACATAGATTCAATTTTAAAGTAGATTTTTTTAAAATTAAATTCTTGCTTTTTTACACTAAAACGTCCCAGATTTCGATTACCCTTAAATTAAACGTCTATCGGTGTCATTTTGACACCGCAATATAAAATACATAAAGTAATTTGTTGAACTAAACAATTGCAAGACTACTGCTCAGTAGGGTTTAGTTTTAAGACTTTTTAATATTATTTCATGTAATTATCATATATTATAAGCCTTTATGCCATAAAAAACTGACGTTGACATTATGTTTCGTGAATCTTGTTGGACCACTGCTTTGTCGCAAAATCGAGTCGCAAATCTGCCAGGAACATTACTATCCTATTTGTGCAATCCCTAGCGACATATATATCAGGATTTGCTGGATAAATATCAATTACATCTGCACTTTCTTCAGATATTCTTCACACAGTCACTTTCATTCAATCTTATGTCTTCATCGGAATCTAAAATAGAGCCAATTCATTCTCTCTCAAAACGCTCTCGCAACAAATTAGCAATTTCATCAGGGGTTAGAACTTTTCTAAGAGCCATCTTTTCATGGTGTGTGTGCTCTGCACTAAATTCGAAAATCGAATGATTTTTTTTATAAGCAGATAAGCAAATACTATGTAGCGCAGTGTTCCTCAAACTGTGGTGTGCGCCCCCCTAAGGGGGCGTGATAACCCTACAAATGGGACGCGAATATATCGGAAAGTCGAAAAAAGTTACTGAAAGGAAGCAAAACAAAATACATTCTGACATATAAAAAACAAAATACACATTTACACTAATATAATACACTTATAAATGTATCAGTATTGCACGATGTGTTTTATAATTAATTTAACCGTACTAAGTTAAGAACAAGTTTAGAAATTACCAGTGACTCTATAAGCATGTGAGAAAATTATATACAAAATTTTACTTAGCTTGATAATTTGTACGGTTTAAAGTCGTATTGTTCCTTTACATATTATTGCTTATATTATTATTGAATGCAATACATTGTTATTGTATCGTTGCGCGATGAAATTTATGATTGAAAATTGGGTCACAAGTACAGAAAGTTTGAGAAGCACTGTGATGTAGCGAAACACTTAGACACAACAATTTTAGTTTAAGGTATCCGACTACGTTCGGAACCGTGATTTTGCAAAAAAGAATAAATAGATAATTTTCACGATATTTAGTGTCACTTAGTACAATACAGAATTACTTAGTAGAATACTTGTATAAAATAGTTTTAAGAACATTTTGACCAAAAAAAAATTATTTAAATGCAATATTTCGGCAAAAAATAAACTTAGAATAATTTTTTTTCCAAATGTTCTCCTTTTGTGAAAAATGCTTCTA
>BMAV01009249.1:149353-161081 GCA_019973955.1 Trichonephila inaurata madagascariensis
GCCTGTATATAGCTCAAACTTCTGTACAGAGGCTCAACTAGAATTTTTGAAAATATAACTTAGAAGTGTGTTTATCCATATCTTACGACAACAGAGAGGAGCAATTTAAAAAAAAAAACGCCAATAATTATTTCATTTGGTGGTAACTCTGAAAATAATGAGAATTTTTCAAATATTCTAGTTGGGCCTCTGTAGAAAGGTCAGAGCTATATGCAGGCAAAATATTATTATAATAGAAGCATTTTTCTCAAAAGGAGAACATTTAGAAAAAAAATTATTCTACGTTATTTTTTTGCCAAAATATTGTATTTAAATAATTTTTTTCGTCAAAATGTCCTTAAAAACAATTTTATGCATGTATTCTAATTTGAGTGACACTAAATATCATGAAAATTATTCATTTATGCGCCTTTTGAAAATCACGGTTCCGGATGTAGTCGGATACCTTAATTGATTCATTTCCACTGTGAAATCAATAACACTGTATTCAAGGTAAAAAAATGTGTGATAGAACTCTGGGAAATTTGTTTTACTAATATTATCTACTTAGTTGGCTTATTTTGTTGAACGACAGCTTTTTTTATGATAAATTGCCTTGATGTTGAAATGACACCAGCGGACGTTCTAGGTATATTTATTTGGAAAATCACTCCTTGTCAACCTAGAGCCACAAAACTTTTTCTGTGTAATCATAAAGTAAAATGATTAAAAGTCACAAAAAAAATTTCAAAAACCTGTAAAAATAAGGAAAGGAGTACAAAGTAAACAGACTCCGGTGTCAAATAGACACCGACGCACACATTCTAGTTTTATAACTGTTTAATACTTAAAAAAATATATATCTCAAAATTGTCTGAGCAAAGAATTTACTCAGATATAATAAAAACAAGAACAAGATTTAATTATTTTCACTTTTTAATAGATCACCATTTCAGTTCTCGTTCTATATAAAAAAAATGAATTTTTAACATAATCAATTACATCAATTTCACTCTTTCTCCTAGAAGCCGAAGGTTTTCAGAGAAAATAGTGTTTCTCCAAACAATGAATAGATATTTATAGTCGAGTTTGCAGCAATGAAATTCGTCCGTCATAAAATTATATATAACAATAGATTCAGTCTCAATTTTTAATTTCGATATAACAATTTGAATATTTAATTCATGGGAAGGCATTGCTATTATACATTTATATATCACCACGACTTAAGTTCTTACTTTAAATTAGAATAGAAATCTTCTCCTTAGCACCAAGTTCTTTCCAAAGCCTTTGTGTGTCTGATTAATGCAACATCAGAAGGATACAAAGGCATTTCCTAATGAGAGTTTAACGAGGAGAAATTCAAAAGCTGCAGAGGATTCGTACGTTTTATAATTACTTTTGTCTGACACTTGAACATTTTGACATCTTAAAGAAAGGAAATTAAAGTGGAGTTTGCAATAGGAAATATTGTTATTTCTTACGTAAAAGAATACATAATGTCACTTAATACTTTTTCAAGTAAAATATCAATATTTGATCTTCAAGTTATTAGAATAATACCATGTTTTTTCTCAAATATACGTGTACTCGTATACCTTCACTTCCAAAATAGATTTCCTCCTTTTCTTATTCGAAATCATAGAAAAACGATGATCGAAAAACAAACATTTCAGTAATAAAAAGTGTTTTAGGACAAAAATTTTTCCTTAAAGGCATTGCCAAATAATTCAGAAAAGCATGATAGTAACACTTTTAAACAGAATATAACGAACTGGAATCGATTTTGAAGAACTGGACATTTTTATAATTGGTGAGGAAATAATAAATATGTCTTACGGTATCTTTTTCAGTATAAACGTTTTAAGATACACTTTTTTTTCAATGTGCCTAATCGGTGCCAAATACGTTCCTAAATAACAAGCGAGTATGCGTAATGAAGTTTACAAAAGTGGAATTTAGAATGTATCAAACATTTTTCAATAGTACAGGATGCTAAAATTTGAAAAACTACAATTTTTTGGTAATTTCTTTCGACGGTATCCAAACCCTACAAGAAAATATTGTTAAACTAAATATTATTCAAATATGCATCTAGCACGAGTAAATACAATCATACTTACACTATGATATTAAAATAGGCCTTATTGAAAAGCTGTGTAGTGAGCTATTTCGCATGGTTCCTTCTTAAACAGTCACCTCTTTACATTGGAAACGGAATGTACAAGTTAATTTTAAGGTATACAAGGAAGTGTGAATGAGAATAGGAAAGATTTAGTTGTTATTTCTATGTTTAGTAGTTACAATGGTTAGAGTTACAGTTGGTTAACAACACCAGACAGTAATTCCTTGCCCACTTAGGAATTTTTTTGCTTTGAGAGTGAGCATTTTAGGAGGTTCTTGGATGAATTTTATCAAACTCAGAATCAGAGTTCCATAAAACTAGTCCATTTAAACTAGTTTAGTGGAAGCTATAGTGTCGGATTGCCGTCAATATTACATATAAGAGCACTTTGGGTTATTTAAATCTAATTTTTTATCTTCTTTGTATACCTTGAGTAAGGTTAATGAAAAACAAGCAGTTAAATTTATTATTTGTGTTTGTATTTATTTCCTACTGTTTTACCATATCGTTAAATTGTGTTTGAATCACTAGTATATATACGGAGTCCTGGAGTTAGATAGACTTTGGGTAGACCATTATATAATTATTTGTTATAAGGAATAACATCAATCATTTATTATTTTTATTGCGCTGTGATCAAATCTATAAGGAACTATGGAAAACATTTTATCACCCTTTTATATATATATAAGCGCTGTGATCAAATCTATAAGGAACTATGGAAAACATTTTATCATCCTTTTATAAGCTTCACTTGTATGTAACGGAATCTTTGAACTCCATTTTTATCTACTTTAAAAGGTCAGATTAATTCGAAATTTTGCTCACTTGTCCAGGACCGATGATAATGCAATAATTTAATAATTTTGTTCCATTGTTCTGATCAGGATAATCCGGACTAACGATTTTCCATTTTCAGATCCCATCCCACATCTGGCAGCTAATTCCAGATCCCATTTCCAGATTTGGCGACTAAAGATTAAGTTACAATTTAGTTCGATTCATTATAAAATGTAATTTTTTTTTGGTTTTTTTTAAACTGTTAATTTATTTGTTTTTACATTAAACCCGGAAAATGTCCTATCATTTTAAAAAATACTTTTAAAAACTTTGGCATTTTAATATTCACACTTGAATAATATTTCGCCTTTTAAAGCTAACCCATACTAAATTATTGTGCAATGTAGACGCAGAAAAATTACATGTCTCTATTCATCATTTTTAAGATGGGAATGATTTTAAAATCGATACCATATTAACTTCTGTTATAAAACGAGAGATTTTGCCCTTCCATATATGATTTGAGTATGAGTTTTTAAACTTTTTAAATTGAGTATCTCGGTTTATTTTACTTAACAATACTTCTACAATATTATAGTTATATCCGAATCTTAAGTAAATTAATAATTTTTAAACTTCAAAGAATTTCGTTTAACGAAATATTTTTACTACCAACTCAGTGACAATTTACGTGAATTAATATTTTCATTTTTGTCCAATAATAATATCAGACCCGCAATAAATAATATAAATATTTAACCCGCGATAACTCGCGCGGGGTGTTCTGTACACCCCAGCAACAAGAAAATCCTCCCAGGATTCTAAAAAGAATGCACAGAACCACGATTTTTTCTGTATATATATATAGCTGCACATTTTAGGTCATTGAACCTTCCCTCTTTCTCGAATGATTGGAATGTAATGACCTTCAAAAGTTTATCTGGGGGGCTTAGAACTCCCGCGAGAAGTTGAGCATTTGTATACAGTCTGCTCTGAATGTTTGGAAAATGATTAAAATATTATTTTTCTATACTTTCTACTATCATTATCTCATTAATTATAAAGTATATTTGTTACTGGTATATACGTTTTACTGGTTTATGAAAAAATATAAAATTATGTGTTTTAAAATAAAAAAAATTGTATGTTTAGTTTAAGTTAATGTTAGTCTCATTTGTATGCAATAAATTTAATAATTTTATTTGTATAATACAAAAACATCTTGTACTTCATAAATATGTATCATAATGACTTAATTTTATTTTCATAATTAAATACACGTGTTAAATTTTGGGGTGTTCTCTACACCTCGCGAGTAACGACGGTAGCAAAAACAGGCGCGAGTGACCGCGGGTTAATTAATGCAAAAAAATGGAACATTGGTATCAAAACTAATAAATTTCTATAATAACCGAAAACGAAATTTATATTAGCTGGTTGTTGAGTTTATAAGGTTCGTCACCTTTAGCCAGTGTATTGTTTTAAGGGCGATAATAAATAACCAAATTATGATACTTTAATTTTTGTTAAAAAACTGTTAGGTGTAAAGGAAAGTGTTCTGTCGTTTTTTTCTCTAAAGAAAAAACAAAACAAAATTGCTTTTTCATTCTTTATTTAAAATTTAATCTAAAATATATTCTCTTTTTTTAGCAAAGACTTCTTCCACTGCCATTTGGATATCCTCATAATTTATATACTTATTTCCATCAAGAAAGTTTTGCAGCGATCTAAACAGATAATGGTCAGATAGTGCAACATAAAGAGTATATACCGGCTGAAGTAAAGAGTTTCCCACCTCAAATCTGCAATTTTTATGTGGCGTTTCTTGCCACGTGTAGTCTAAGAATCCCACCCTTTCTGTTGACAAAAGATGGACGTTTATTTTGAATTTCTTTATTGAAAACATCAAGTTATGAACATAATGGACGTTTCATTTTCTTCTTTCATGTACCTTGCTGTCTCACCAACAACACAACGTAACCTTCTTCTGATGCACGCCAGCTTCAGAGGTGGATGATGGTGTCTCTTCTTTGTAAACATGTGCTTTTTCTTTCTAACCATGTGTTTATACAACATCCACTTTTCATCTCAAGTCACCAAGTGGCCCAAAATCGGTTCCCTTTTGTGACCAGCAAGGTTTGAACAACATATCAGAATTCTGTCCATTAATTGTATTTTTTCTATTGCTACTATTAGCTCACACTCTCTATATATTTATTTATTTATAAAAAATAATTGATTAAACCTGATTATTTAAAGAATTTTAAATACAGCCACGTTGGCATCATTTTTGGCGACTTGTGTCAAAACTTGAAAAGGTTTTTTTTTTTTCCTCACGTTTTAAAGCATTCATTTGAATTGAAATTTTATATACACGATTGTGTTTAGGATGACAATACGATACTTTAACGATAATTAATAAAAATTAATTACCACTTAATGCTGCGATTCTGTCATATTTATACACATATTTATATTAATTGTAACTATTTAATAAAAAGTAAAATTTTATAAAAGTAAAAATAAAATGTTTCTTTGTTGATCTAAGTCGTAATTGACTGATTTTTTTATTTTTTTTTTATATATTACGTGTTTTTGCTGAATTCATGTGGCACCCAAACAGAGAGTTTAGACACGAAACCAAGCCTTTTAATGTAATCGAATGCATTAGTCTGATGAATTACAAGCTTGACGCCCACTTCTTTGGAAGTTAATGTGTGATTTGTCCTGATCGTTCTGCGTAACACTTCGCTCTTGATATGTGATGGCCTTCCTGATCTGGGTTCGTCTTTCAAAAAGAAATCACCAAAGCAAAATTTCATAAGCCATCTTTAGCATGTTCAATCTGTTGCTGTTTCGTCTCCAAATACGTCGCATAAGTTTATTTTTGCCTAAAATCGCCTTATTCCCTTTTTTGAACTCAAAGTCTTAAGTGCGCTTTTTCTGCACGAAGTTGCGAGAAAATGTGTTTAAATCATCAATAGCATACTAATCTAACTGTTTAAACCGGTTTTAGTCGGATGTGTGAATTCTTGCTAATGATCGACAATGCCTATAAGTCAGCGCATCTCAAACTGTGGGGCGCGCCCCCCTAAGGGGGCATGATAATTCTACGAGGGGAGGGGGAGCGTGAGCATATTGAAAAGTCGAAAACAAAAGATTATTTTTATTAAAAAGTATTAATTTACTGAATAAAACAAACAAAAACATTCTGACATAATAAAAAATGAAATACACATTTACAGTGATGTAATGCACTCATAAATGTATCCGTACTCTGCACGATGTATTTTATAATTAATTTAACAATACTAAGTTAAGAAAAAGTTTAATAATTACCAGTAACCCCGTGGGCTTGTCATATATAAGTTTGTATACAAATATTAACACTTATCTTACTAATTTATACTGTTAATAATTAATCCCTTAATTGCCTGCAATTCGCTCCCCAACGCTATCGTTTTCCACGTAGGTACGTGTATGTGATGTATGGAGGGGGGATGGGTGGGTGAAAAGGAATAAATAAGTAAATCCTTCTCTAAAATAATTAAATCCTTCACAAACACTGTCCAGGTACTTTTATTGCATTCCAAAGCCTTCGGAAAAATTTTATAGATAGCAGTGCACAGAGAAAACCGTATTTCAGAAAGACGTATATATACGTCCGTAGCAATTAAAGTCCTGGATGAGCGAGATGTTTATATGCACCAGTGACACTTAAGAGGTTAAAGTCTTATTGTAGCTTGAGCGTCAAAGTATAATATTATTGAATTCAATACATTGTTATTGTATGAAGGGGGGGGGGGCGCAAAGAAAATTATGATTGAATATTGGGTCGCAAGTATTGAAAGTTCGAGAAGCACTGATATAAGTGCATGTGTTCAAAAATGATAGAACACTTTCTCTTATACCCAATAACTCGTGAAATTATAAACTTTATGTATCTTCCGTATTTTAAATTCTTTGGACATTTTTGAAGCTAACATGCAAAGTGAAACAACTTTGTTTTTTTAAAAAGAATTATAAGTATATTTTCATATTAACATGAAATTATATTTTTAGCTATAAAAAGATATTAAATTACTGCCTAAATTACAGATTGGAAACTACAGAAGACAAAAATAATTCTCAAACAAAAGGAAGCAGTATATTAATAAATATTAATGCTGTATATCAATAGAAACATGCATCCATAAAATATTTAAAAGAAAGAAGGAAGGAAGAAAGGATGAAAGGAAGATTTCCTGGCAGACGACTTTTATGTTGTTATTTTATTAATGATTTAATTAAATTTTTAAGATGTCACATTCTGTTTCGAAAGATCTCACCAAGATATTTTGAATTCTTTATTGGAGTAACATCTCATTATAATTCAGTAATAAGTAATTTCCTGGTTTCTTAATTTATTAGGCTTCACGCTTAAAATTTGATGTTATATTTAGAATTTCGGCACAAAAATAAGTTTTATTTTTCGAGTAAAAATAATACAAATTTCAACGCAAAATGTTTACTTTTTTGTTTCGAAAACTTTTTTGTTGTAATGCTGCCATTTTAATTTACAAAATATTTCGAAGCGGAATAACTCAGTTGATAATGAGTGAAAAATAGTAAATTTTTTTTTTCAATTTCTCAAATTCTCATCAACTTTCGTAGAAATTTTAGAACATGAATTCATAACTCGAAACTAAATTTAGAATAAAACCGTAGAACTTGACATCCTTTTATTGAAGTATAATCCTTATAATATTTGGACTACTGTATATTTCCGATTATAAGCCTATGCGTGTACAAGCCTTAAGTGCAGTTTTTCGATAAAAATTTACTCAAAACCCATACAAGCCGAATTGAAAAAGAATTTTAATCAATAGTAGTTTCAAACATGTTGCCATGAGGGTGAAAACGTTAACAAATGGTGAAAGATTTTCTAATAAAATTTCTGTAAAGTAAAACGCTAGACGCCAAAGATGATTTTTATTTTTGTTAGTCAGACCTGATGCTATCATACTTTTCAAATAATTTGTTGTGTTTTACTTTGTCTGTGCTAGGAATACTTTCTAAGACAGTTTTTTTTTTTTAAATAAGCGGAAACAACTTCATAAATGCCATGTAATCGTTGACCTGTGTTTTATGCCTAAAAGAGGGAATTATCTGCATGAGGATCATACGCATTCAGTTATCCCAATGAGCGAATGTGAATTTTACGATCTATTCGAAAACTCGGATTTAGAAAGCGACTTTGAAAGATTTATGCGACATTTTTTTTTTTCTTTTAGAATAAAAGTTTCATTCAAAACACCCAAAAATTTAGATTAAAACCTCTTAAGAGTGGCAAACAGAAAGTGCTTGCAAAAACATTTCACCTTAACTGGTTTTTGCGGAGATAATAAGCGGATCCGTATATAAGCCAACCCCCTTAATTTAACTTTAAAGAAATTTAAAAACTATTGGCTTACACAAGAGAATATACGATATACAGTCGAACCTCCATTTTGCGAACTTTTTCCGGGAACCAAGAACATTTTATTAATTTCTTCGTAAAGTTACATCCGAATAGAAAAGTTCCTTTTCTATTTAACGAAGTTTTTCTCTTGTGATTTGATTTTTTTATCTCTGTTTTTAAATTTTCTGGAAATTATTCTCTTTTTAAAAAAATTGTATGGTAATCAATGACCTTGAACCGACTTTACCTGGGTCCTAACTCACCTTTAGCAATAAAATTGCAGTAATTTTCAAACAAAAAACCCAAATAAGATTAACAGATTTTATCAGTATTTACGAGTAAATTTAAGGACGCATGTGGTAGCATATGCCTAAAATTACTAATTATAAAATAATGCATGTTAAAAATTACTTATTCGCTTAAAATTAGAAAATGCCATTAAAAAATTTAATAAATAATATAGAATTATTTTTTTTAAAGTTGAAAATACTATGTATTCCTGGACAAGGGTTTCCCCCTTGTTTTCCTTGCCGATTTCTTTTTGATGGGTGAGATTTATAATATAAATAAATATTCATTTACAAAAAAAAAGTGTGAATAATTACTTTTTTAATAAAATACAGTGTTTCTGAATGTAAAATTTATTTTGAATGGTTTCTAAAGCCTCGTAAAAGAGGAATATCTGTTTAACAAATTTTCCTCTTAACGAACTTTCTTTTTCCCGGAATTTAGCTACTGCATTAACTAGAGGTCCGGCTGTATGTTACAAATTACTGTAATAGATAATAGATTTTTAAATTAAACTAAAAATACGGTTTCCCTCATATAGCATAGATACTAAATAACACACAAAATAATACTAAACAAATAATACGCATATTATATATATATATATATATATAAATGTATATTACACAGATACTAAATAATACTAAATAACACAGATGATCAGAAAATTTTTTTAAAAGTAATTTCTTAACAAGTAATGTACAAGGATATAATATGAAAACTGTCTAATCCACAGACGGTGTTTAACACAAACCATATGCAAAACATTATTAATATTCTATGCAGGACCTGTGTACTGCAGGCCTGCTTTTCCATATATTATTTTAAATTGCACATACATTGTTATATATATTATTTACAATTAACATAATAGTTCTCAGTCCTTTCTAGAAGTGATATTCCTCGGCGTCAAACTTTATTCTATACATCGTATAATGTACAAAATTTAAACAATTAGTACAAAATGCAGATCTCACAATCATACTCTACAAGAAAAAAATTGAACTCTACATAATTAATCTTTGACACAAATTCTTTATATTCAATAAGTTCAGAAATAATAATCAGTTAAAAGTTGCAGGAAACTATTTTTATCTTCAAGTAAATCAAATACTTATAACAGCTACCGAGCGATTTGTAACTAAATATAACATTAAACCACCGAATGATATCTTAACAATAAGTAAAATTCTAAGTTAACATATTATTTAAATTTCAAAAATTAATTCTACGAAATATTCAAAGAAGCATAAAAACCGTCTATTAGTACAAATTTATTTATGTAGATACTGGTCTGCTTACATTCCTGTTGTAATAAATGTCTGAGTCCTTAATTACATTTATTTCATTTTCAACTTCTATCAATAACTTATCAACCACTTCAAATTATTCTTCAAAAATGTTTAACGGTATTTCTTTGTCAGAATTATAAACTGATTCATTAATATAATTAAACTAAAAGTTTCTGTAAATCACTCTTTTTTGTCTCTTAACATTCTATCTAATAATTATTTAATTTTACTTTTATCATTACAAGTACTACTTTTCCTATCCAAATAATAAAGCGTATTAAAAATTTAAAAAGTTCATTGCGCATACATTGTCTTTCAAAAATATTAGTGCACTTGCAATTTTCTATACAATGTATTGTTTTCAACAAGTAAAAATTAATATACCGGAATTGTAATTTTCTTATAATTTCTACTACTGATTCTTATTGTAATACCATAATCAATTTTAAAACCTATTATAACTATTCTTTGAAAAATTTATAATCAAAAACCTACTAAAAAAATATGCTGTAAAAGTCAACATACATTTAATAATTCACAACAGTTTAAACTCTTGTATTTTTTTCTAATTGAGATGTCAGCAGGATATCTTTCAGCGTCCGCAACAACTTTTAAACGTTTTGGTATAAATTCAATCAAGGGGGTTTTTTTTTTCGTAATTTTTGCATCTATGTTCCTCCATTCTTGTATGATTATTGATTTCAGTTCACGTTTTATTTTTGTCTTGTCTCTTAATCTAACTTCAAATCCTCACCAAATATGTTCTATTGGGCTTAAATTAGATGATTGAGGATGTGCTTTTGGAATTTGAGAACAGTTATACAGAAAACAGAAGTGTACCTTGAGAGTAGTGCCCTTGGGGTCATTATTCTGTTAGTAAATGAAATCGTCTCCAATACCTAAATTTTGGCAAATAATTTCAAATCGTTCTATAAAATATACCATCAAAAAATTCCGGACGCTGGAACTTATTTGTCCCCCCCCCCACACACACACCCACACACACACAAGAACACCTCCACTTCCATGCTTCAATGTTCCAACTAAATTTTTGGGATTAAGTTCCTCGTTTTTTTTTTCCTTTTAAACTATTATAAACTTCTCATGTTGATATGATCGACAGTATTTTCATTTCAAAAATAAAACAAAACTAGAAATATCTGTGTCTATATAATCTATATTTACCCGTAAGAAAAAACTCACTTAAAGTAATGGAATTATCTTGAAAAATAACCTGTTAAATAATCATGACACAAAATTATAAGGTTAGCTCTCAAACAGCCCTAGCCCGTTTCTTGAAAAATGTTATTCCAAACCAAACAGTCTGTTATAAATTCAATACGCTACTCCCGAGCCTTGAGAAGTATATGAATGAAATTTCTAGGGGTTTGTTTTGATGCTATTGTTATTCATTCAGTAAAAAAAAGTTAAACAACTGAAAAAAAATATCCATCATTACACTTTTTCGTTCGAAAAGAGAATCTTTGAATCTCCCGTTTGGAGGACTTCTATTGCAACGTGAGTAGAACGAACGTTGACTTGAAAAATAGTTCTTTTTTCTTCTCCCCTAGATGAATGATGGCCCTTTCAAGCGACTTGACGCATAGCCTTCTGTATGTGGAAAAAAAGAAAAGAAAAAATCTCAATCCCCTTCATTTCTTTGGCATAGCTGAATCCTTCCGATAACACTTACCTGCGAGCAGCGTGGAAAATATTTTCATTTGTCATTGGAAGATGGGAACTACGGCTGTCAAGGAATCATGTGAACTGTGGCAGCAGAATTGGAAATAATGCTGTGGGATACGTTTGTGATACATAAATATC
>BMAV01009249.1:161481-176558 GCA_019973955.1 Trichonephila inaurata madagascariensis
AGAATTGGAAATAATGCTGTGGGATACGTTTGTGATACATAAATATCCTCAAGATTTATTTAAGAGAATATTGAAGAGGTATGTTGTGTGTGTGCAGAAACAATCTAATTTTCCTTCGTTCACGGAACACTTTCAGTTTTTGATGCTCTTGGATGAGGCAGTGTCAACATGATATTTATTTTATTGAATGCTTATTGATTTTTCTTCGTTAATGATTAATTATTTTGTACTAAAAACTAGGTTTTTTTTTTTAAGTCACACTTTGTAAATTATGTAATACTAGCTGATACACCCAACCTTCGCACGGGTGAATTGAAAAATTAAACAATACAGATTGAAGGATAAAGAAGTTTTTAATGAGTTAATTTTACGTGAATTGCAAATTAAACAAAAAAAAGCTTTTTTGCATATCTCAGCTGAACAAAAAAATCATATTTGTTAAATTTTAAGTCTGTAGATCTAATAGTTGATAAAATAGAACCTTTCTTTAAAAAATTTATAACGCCCCGTAACTCTTTTGTGGGTCGATTTTTGAAGACACCTTTAACTTATCTCTGCCCAGAAGAAGTAACACATTGTTACAAATTTTGCGTAATAAACGTTTAAAATAGAGTAATTAATTTATATATGGATGTGTAATACGTTAATATTACCTTCTGTTGTATTTATTTCGTTAAAATTGTGATATTCGAAAGCACAATGCCGTTCATTACATTATAATGGTGATTCAATAGAAACATTACGAAATGTTGTCGAATAGAGCCAAGTTGGTTACTTGGCGATTGATCGAACGGAGCAAAAATAGTTATACTTTAGCGCCACCTGGTGGGGAGCTGAAGCAAAGAGGACCTTCTCCACATAAAAATATATATATATATATATATACCAATTTCTATAGTGATTGGTTGAACGGTGCTGGAGTGAAGCGAGGTCTACATACAAACATCCATTTTCATATATATAGATGAGGATAAATCCAAGAAGTCACATGATAAATCGAATCACGTGTTCTCCATTGAATTTAAAGCTGTGACATCACAGTTCTATTTGTTGTTCTACTTATAATATTTAGATAACATTTCAAATTTGACAATTAGTTAAAGATGTTAAAGATTTAAGATTCCTCAAAAACTTTTTCAGAATTAAAAAACATCTTAATAAAATGTACTATTAAATTAAGTCCAATTTCTTTACTTATGTGCGTTCTTCTTGTTGATAAATGTGTAGTTTTAAAAGTTGGTAATAGAAGCGTATGAATTGATTGACTGAAAACACGTAATTACATTTATCATGGGATTATGGCGTCGAATGAATTTATGAACCAATTGACTAGAAACACATGATTATAATTATCATGTAAATATGAAGTCATATGAGAAAATTTAGTACATTGTGTGTGGCTATCAAAATAATTTCCCATCTTCTTATTAGGTAAGCGTTTTTGAAACAATTATATATGAATTTCTTTTTGAAGTTCGCAATTAGAAACTCCAGCTTGCATAAATTTTCGTCATTGAACATAATGAATAAAAACGATAAATATGGGTAGCTTAAAGAATTTTGAGAAAAATTTGATTCAAAATCCCTAAGTGTGTTTAAGTGCGTGCTTATACAAATATTTTGTGTCATCAATCGTGCCTTCTTTCAATAAAATAAATGAACTTATTTTTCATAAATGTACTTAACTGAATTTTACTTCCAATTTTAGTCGGATTAAAAGTTCACATACTTTTTTGCATTTTTAATATTGTATTTCTTCAATTTAAATATAAACATGAAATATAAACATGAAATATAAAAAAAAATTTTTTTTTAATTAAGTCAATTCCTACTTAGATCAACAAAGAAATTTTTTTATTTTAGCTAATTTTTATTAAATAGTTATAATTAACATATGGCCTACATATGACACAATCACAATATTAAGTGGTAATTAACTGTTATTAATTATCATTAAAGTATCGTATTTTCATCCAAAACAATTGTGTATATAAAATTTCAGTTCAACTGAATGCTTTAAAACGTGAGAAAAAAAACCCTTTAAAGTTTTGACCCAAGTCGCTAAAAACAAAGCCAAAATGGCTGTATCTGTAATTCCTTACATAATTAGTTTCAGTCAATTAATTTTAATTAATTACAATTAAAATATCGTATTGTTACTCAAAACAATCGTGTATAGAAAATTTCAGTTTAACTGAATGCTTTAAAACGTGAGAAAAAAACCTTTTCAAGTTTTGACACAAGTCGCCAAAAATAATGCCAACGTGGCTGTATTTGTAATTCTTTAAATAATTAGTTTTAATCAATGAATTTTTATTAATTATAATTAAATTACTATACTGTCATCCAAAATAATCGTGTGTATAAAATTTCAGCTCAATTGAGCGCTTTAAAATGTTTTATTAACGATTGAAAATTCAACGAATATAAATAAATAAATAAATAGAGAGTGTGAGCTAATAGTAGGGATTGAAAAATAAATGCAAGAAATGGATTGAAAATGGGGTCAAATTAGTCCGTATTTTTCAGACAAGTATGATGTTGATATCTTTGTCCTGGGACTTTCAAATCTCGAGAACTTTCTCGAAACTGCTCTTGGAGAAAAATAATTTTAATATTGCCTTGAATTGCAGTTATTGTATACATTCGCATGTTCACGTAAATATATACTAGAGAGCCAAAAAAAAAAAAAAAAAATGGTAGAAGTGGGCGTATACAAATAATAGAGGTTTGCAACCAATCGGTGTCACGCTATGCAATCGGCAGGACCCATATGAGAATATTAAAGTCTAGTAAACCTGTTTCCCGCTACTACTATCGTAGGTTATTAAGATTTAAATGACTCTGAACGTAGCCAGATATAGATGGTGCACGATAGCTGATATATAATATCTCCGAGGTCGCCAAGAACTTGGGCTTTCGTGTACGATCATTTCATGGGTGTTGGAGGAATATCGGGTATCCGATAAACAAGTGATATAAAAAAAATAGTTTTCAAGTCAATTCCTACTTAGATCAACAACGAAAAATTTTATTTTAGCTACTTTTTATTAAAGAGTTACAATTAATATAAATATGTATATACATAGGACAGAATCACAACATTAAGTGGTAATTAGTTTTTTTAATTATCATTAAAGTATCATATTGTCCTTTTAATTTCAATCCAACTGAATGCTTTAACACGTGAGAAAAAACCTCTTCAAGTTTTGACACAAGTCGCCAAAATGGTCGCTAATTCTCCAACGTGGATGTATTTGTAATTCTTTAAATAATTAGTTTTAATCAATGAATTTTTATTAATTATAATTAAATTATTTTATTGTCATCCAAAATAATCCTGTATATACAATTTCAGCTCAATTCAGCGCTTTCAAATATATTTTATTAACGATTGAAAATTCCACCAAGATAAATAAATAAATATACAAATATATAAATAAATAAATAAATAGACAGTGCGAGCTAATAGCAGGAGTTGAAAAACTAGATCTCTGATATTGATGTAGAAGGAAAAAGACCTTGAAAGAACAGCATCATTGACGACTATAAAATACAATAAAATACCTTTAAAGTGAAAATGCTTATGTATCCGACTACGTTCGGAACCATGATTTTAAAAAAGCGCATAAATGGATAATTTTCATAATATTTAGTGTCACTTAGATTAGAATACACGTATAAAATTGTTTTAAGGACATTTTGACAAAAAAAAATTATTTAAATACAATATTTTGGCAAAAAATTAACTTAGAATAATTTTTTTTCCAAATGTTCTCCTTTTGTGAAAAATGCTTCTATTATAATAATATTTTCCCTGTATATAGCTCAAACTTCTGTACAGAGGCTCCACTACAATTTTTGAAATGTATAACTTAGAAGTGGGTTTATCCATATTTTACGACAACAGAGGGGGAGCAATTTTAAGAAAAAAAACGCCAATAATTATTTAAATTGGTGGTAATTCTGAAAATAATGTGAATTTTTCAAAAATTCTAGTTGGGCCTCTGTACAGTGGTCTGAGCTATATACAGGCAAAATATTTTTATATAATAGAAGCATTTTTCATAAAAGGAGAACATTTTGAAAAAAAAATTATTCTAAGTTAATTTTTTGCCAAAATGTTGTATTTAAATAATTTTTTTTGTCAAAATGTCCTTAAAATAATTTTATACATGTATTCTTATCTAAGTGACACTAAATATCATAACAATTATCCATTTATGCGCTTTTTTAAAATCACGGTTCCGAACGTAGTCGGATACCTTAAGACGAAATATCAGTCAGCACGAAATAATACAATAGTACGGACAAACTACTATGCATTTCCATGCATTTTTTCTCTTAACATGAAACAAAAATCATTAACATGAAAAAATTTCCATTCTGGCAATGAACAAAATAAGGAAACTACCAGCCGGATTGGATTGCCCTACTGTGTGTATCATCGGAAGGATTCGTTGCAGTGGATGATGATAATATGTATGCAGCCCCAATTATGGCAAACAAAGACATTTTAGAGTTTGTTCAAAGCTCAAAAAATGTCATTAATGTAGATTCTGACAACAAAAATGAAATAAATTATGTAGTTCCTGTTATGATAGCTTACTTTGTACAATGTTACTAAAGGAGGAACATCATGAAAAGTATGCTAAGTTATTTTGACGCACATTCCAACGGTGAAATGAATAACAAAATGGACGAAATCAAACAATTTGTTGAACAATTTGATGCTAAAAAAGACAATAATAAGAAAAATATCAGATTATTTTCCAGAAGATTAACAAATGTTTTGTTTTTCAAAAAACTTACAAAATTTTGCATTAAATTTCATTTTCTTGTTAAATTTTGTTTCATTCATTTTTATTAAATATATGCATATATACATGTCTAAGTAAATAAAATGTACTCTAACTTATTTTTGTTGAATATATGTTTCTTTCTTACAATATCCCATAACACGCGAAATTCTTTTAACACGAAAAATTATTTTAGTCCCCTCAGTTTCGTGTTAAGCGATTTTCACTGTATGTATGGTTTTTTTTTTTAAAAAAATGCGAAAAACTTAACATGTTCTGGAAATATCTGAATTAATTTCAAACTATTTAATTTCGTTTTATTTAACTGTACGTTAAAAGAACGATGCTTCTATAATTTATGCTATATTTTTATGGTATAACTACAATTTCATCGGCTAAATTTTTTCCTTTTCATTTAAAATTTAATAATTAAATATTTTTATGTGTCTGTGATTTCGGAATCGTTTGTTTTAATTAATTCTTTTGTCACAGTTTGTATTGTGTATTTATCTTTATATAATTTCTAGAATGTTTCTACTTCGAAGAATTAAATTCTCATCTATTTTGAGTAACATGTGTTACTTTATATCATTAACTCTTTTTAGAAGTGTTATGTATACATTCATATTCGATTTAATCACCATCACAAATATTCAGTATTTCGAAAATAAGAGGTTTTCTAGGAAAGTTGAAGCTGTGACCGTAACCTTTTCGTAATAAAGAACGTGTGGAAATTCGGCAAATATTTTAATTATTACAGTTATATTTATATCATTGATATTTATTTTCTAGAAAATATTAACTTCCTACAAAGAACAGGGTATTTCAACTTATATATACAAGAAAATCGTCTATTTTTCTGAATAGTGATTTTCCACCTTCACAATTTTAATTTATTGTACAATCCGACGTACAACGCGCACTTTGAATACAAAAAATAAGATCGAATTTACGGGGGAGCGTTATACGCCGTGTAAAAAATGATAGCTTCGAAAATTAAAAAAAGGAGATGTGGATTTTAAAGATTGGAACACTGTTTATTTAAAAGAAATGTTATATATTATGAACTTACAGGGTTATTTTGTAGAAATATACCATTTTTTCAAAACCCTTGGATAATATCTCGAACAAATGACTTTGAAACATAATAGCATTGATAACGTACATAGCAGGTTCTTTCGTAAAAAAAGGGGTGCACGTTATACGGCGAATATACCTCATAATTAAAAAATGAAACGCAATTGAAAAGTATAAGTGCGCGTTATGTGCCGGATTTTACGGTACTTGTTGACGGAAAAACATTCCACAAGCTGTTCTTCAAACCCATGTCCATCCACCAACCAAAAAGCTCTTACATACCAATGCTGAAAAGAAATCGAAAGTCATTTAGATCAAGATGCGATAAAGAAAAGAAATATCTTTGACACCACGTGTCTCGATTCAGCCAATCCCAGAAAGAGCAGCTGTCACTCGACACCTGAAAAACATTTCTTCTTCCATTCCAGCTTAGAGAAGAAGATAAAAGCAGCAAATACGAGAGGACGGTAAAATTGATTCATGGGATCCTATTCGGTACTTATTCTCGAGTATGACCGAGCCATTGGAACTAGTAGTTAGTGTGGATAAATAAAATAGGTGCGTCGTATATTGAAAAATAAATCCTTTTACATGTGCTTTCACATTTATAATATAAGTAGAAAGAGTGCGTTGCTGGGGGAAGGATGAGATAAAAGGAAAAGGGCTTTCTCGAAAATATTCTTTTGAAAAGAAATTATTTCTTCAAAAAGAATTTAAATGCAAACTTATAAAATAAGGAAATATTAATGTGCTATACAAGAGATGAATGATGATTTTCAAAATCCAAAACACAATAATATGTGTTCTATGAGCGTTTTCTTGTTTAATATTTAAAAAATTATATTAAAATTATTTAAAAATATATTTACCAGTTTAATATTGTTAATTTTTTATAACTATGATATTAATTTTCCTTCAAATTCTTTCTAGATTATATATTTGCTACCGTTAAAATGCGTAAAATCCGTTATTTCGTAAAATAACTATACATTTTATGAGCTCTTGATCTAGTCGGTTAAAGTATGTAAAATTATTGGAATCTATATATAAACTATTAAACTAGTTATTTTACAGAATGCTGAATCGTGAATTAATTAAAGATCGCATGGTATACATTTTGTATTAAAAAGAATTAATTATCAGGAATAAGTAACGCAATAATTTATATATGATTCATGTATAAAAATTTAAATATTTCAGATTTTCTCACTGCGCAATATTCTGCCATTTCATACTGCAGTTTAACCTATATATCAGTAAATATATATTATGTTATGAATTCTGTTTTTCTTTATTAATTACCCCTCAGGGGGCTCACCTTTTTTAGGTGGGTACGGTTGTCACAATCCCGAAGTACCCTATATATATAGTGATCTTTTTCCTTTTCCCAAGGGGTTTACTATCTTTGGTAAACACGGGTGTCACGATCCCGGGGTACCCCAGTGATCCTTCTCTATTTTCGACCCTCCATCTTGTCATCCAATTTCTCCTTTTCTTCTTTTCCCGTCCAGACCACAGACCTATGAATGTTTGGCGCAGTATAGCCAAAATGGCTCTTGCGCCATAAGACACCAAACTCACTCACTCACTCACTCCTTATTAATTATCAATAATCTTAATTACTTATCCGTAATATTATATGTTCTTTTCGAGAGACTTGAATTGATAATCATCAGTCAAAATTTATTAAAAAAAAAACGGTTTAGTTTTAATGTTAGATTGTTTATTTTGTAAAACAATTTATATCGTTAGTTAATACGTAGAATATCTATTTATTTTATAGAATTACTTGGTAAAAACTTTGATTATTTATCTATTATGAACAAACTACTTGCTTAGATATTTAAAGAAATGTCTAAGCAGATTCTATGAAAAAAACGCCCTAGCGGTATTATATGCACAATATATATCCCTTGTATGATTTTCAAATTCTTCTTTAATTCCTTCTTTAATTGAAGTGAGAGAAAGAGGTGGGATTGGGATTTAAGAGGACATGGTATGATTTATGCAAATTTGTTTAATTTAATGATTTTCAAAAATTTTTTTGGGTACCACTTATGTGTGTGTACTATATAAAACAGATTTTGTTCTCAAAATTTCATAAAAAGCTAGCCATTTAATTTTTTAAAGAAAAAAAAACTTAAAATTTGTGAAGTGATTTTAAAATGATACTCATCCTACAAAAACTTACGTATACGCATGAAATTTGATTTACAAGTGCTTCAAATTATGTATAACAAAAGTTGTTATGGGGTTTGGGATAGCATGATTGGTATTCGTACAATACTTCTTTTTATGAATGCTTATTGAAAATTCCTTAAAAAATGTATAAATTCTGAGCTCAATTATTTTTTTTAAAAATAAGTATTGCTTTGGTTCAAAAATGCATACCAAATTTGTTACATGTAATATTAGGAATAGGTAAAAAAAATTCCAAAACATTAGGTACAAAAGAAAAAAAAGCCTTAGTATTTTAAATGAAGACAAAATAGTTTTTTTTTTTTCTTTCCAAGATAAATAAGTTTAAAGTGTTGATTTGCCATAGAGATGTGAATAAAAACAAACGTAAAAGCTATCATGATTCTGCGTTTTTTAAGTTTAAAGCTTTTACATTTTCTGAGGTTATAGAAAAGTATACAAAGAATAATTTAGGATAAAAAAATTAGATTCGATTTTTTAACCGATTTTTGTCAATTGAATCGTACTGTGTCCCCTTAATTGGCTGTTTATTATACTCATGTCGAAAGTTAAGGTCACAAACATGTTTTTTGTCAAAATTTTAAAATACCTTCAGTAAAATGGGTAAAATTTATGTATCATATATTTTGAAAAGAACGGGTAGTACAATATCAAACTTCAGTTAAGGAAAAGACGTTTTTAGTGTTAGTTTATGCAGAGCAACTGGATTGAGACAGTGTTAAAGCATACGGTCATTTTGCTTCCCGTTTTGTGAATATTGCATTAAAACAAAGTACATTTCTCATGTCTTTACAAAGGGTTAAATGTTTCGAAAGTATTGTAGGGTAATGTAAGAGTATTTTAATGTCACGGGGTGTTTTGTTCTAAAATTAATTAGTTCTTAGGAACTTTTAGGGAAAGCACGTGTGTATTAATGGCACTGTTCCAAAATATTTTTAGCTCATTAATTTTTTTTCCTATCTCTATTTTTATCTTCCTGTCAGTTTAACACACGCATATTTCTTTGAAATCAATCAAGACATATGATCATGACCATTATTACAAAGTTTCTTGCAAACAAGCATATTAAGCACGAGCATTGATTCACCAGGAAATATTAAATTCAGCAAAAAGTTTTATATAGCGTGACTCATTATATATAATGTCGATAGATTACTAAATATAAACTCGTGCATGTTTTGTTTCATTGCCATTATTGACAAAATTCTTGTAGGAAAACAAAAAGGTGAGTAAAAGAAACATTATATATATATATCCTTGTGTCGCATTAAACTATATCAATAGCTATTTTGGTGCAAAAACTACACATCAGCCTTACAGATTTTGTATATTATATTATCAATATTATTTCTTTATTATATTTGAATAATTACTTCATTCAAATAAACTTTACATTAAGGATAAAATTAGGGAATGCATAAAGCATTTAGCTGTCCCAAAACAGAGATAATTATTTAAAACTACGTTATGTCTTGTAACCCCTTAAATGACGATTAAAAATTATACGATTTCCTAGTACATCGTTTTTTACAAAGACACGGGTAAGCGGTGCATTGAGGGGGTGAGGAATAAATTAGCCACTCTTTTCCTTAATAAGTAAATCCTTCGCAAACACTGTCAAAGTCATTTTATTTTGCAGTCCAAGGCAATCTCAATAATATTAATGATAGCAGAACAATGAAAAAACTATACATTGGAAGGTGGGAATGACGTATATATACGTCCGGTCCAGTCAACACATTGGCTAAGCGAGTCGTATATATACACCGGTGGTACTTAAGGGGCTAAAGTTTAGTTTATTCATTCAAGGTATATTTTTGCTTAAACTTAAGGTGGGAAGGAACATTTAAGAAAGTAAATGTCTGATCGATTGAGTATAGTCGTTACTGTGTGTAGCTTTTTATTATCTATTTTTTTATCCATTTCATCCCTGTATGTGAATGTTTTAATAGGTTAACATCAATTTAACCTTTTAACTGTCATGCCCGAGATTTTCTTAGGCAAGGCATTTATGCTCCGAAGTATTAATGCCGAGTTTTATACAGGACAATTTTTTTTGAGTACATCATGCCCGAATACATATCGGGAGAAGTTTATTTTTGCTTCCTGTCTTTGTCAAACTCGAATCTACATTGGGAAAAGTTAGTTTGGACTCAGTTCAATAGATGACGTTTGATGAACAGTATACTCTCTCTTTCATGATCAATCTCAAAAATAAAAACAAATAAAGATATACTCAAACCAAAGGTTGCTTTTGACTACAATGTAACTATGGGTGATGTAGATTGCTGTAATAAGGAAATATTCTTTCATCCGACAATTCGAAAACACCAAAAAAATGAAGATATTTTTGTATTTACTAGACAATGTATTATGGAACTCATTTTTGCACAATCAAAATGTAGTTGGGTAAAAAAGTAGTAAAAATGTTGTTACATTTTTAGAATTTCGAATTCAAGTTGTAAAGAGCTTTTACATAAAAATGATGATGCCACTTCTGGACAAGAATCCTGGCAGACCACATACAGTAGATAACCCTGCCCGTCTTAGTGAACGGCATTTTATATCCCATATTAACCCTACTCCTGCGAAACGTGCGCCGTGCAAAGTTTGTTGTTTAAAAAAGCACCCAAATGGAAAAAAGATAAGGAAGAAAACACGATTTGAATGTAATGATTGCGGAGTTGATTTGGTCCTGGGAAAAGTGTTTCTAGTTATACCATATTAAACTGTGAATTGCTAAACTACTATTAGGTATCCCTTTTCATTTATTCTTATTAGAAAATAAAGCTCGACTAGAAATGAACTTTACCGCCCCAATAGGTGGGTGGCGGCCATTTCAAACGAATATGCAATTGCGACAAAACATTAAATGTTTGTAAGCATGTTATTTAAAATATCAACTTTTAACTACCAAGTAGTTTTATTTTTCACTAAATATTTGATTTCTGCAATGAAAAAATTTGATTATTTATGTACCCAAATCATCAAAATACCTTGACAATAAAAGAACATAAAAACATTTAAAAAAAATGTTCTTAATATTATTTTATTAAAAACTTTTAACAGTCGTTAAAACAATATCAATCTTTTCCCAAGAGTAACACTTTAACAAATTCCTTTTGGTTTTCATTAAAACTCCTACTTTGGGTTAGATGATAGAAATAAACAAGTAATTAAATGTCCTTCAAACGTCTTAACTGATTGACGAGATACAAGCAATGGTAAAGAGAATTTCTTATCTCTCTCCAACTGTCCGAGATAATGAGGTGAGCAAAGTCGTTATTCAAAACTAATTACCGGTTCTGCTTGTCATGTCACTGCCAGAAAAGATCCAATTTCTCCCTCGAATTAAACAACGGAGAAAGGTCTTAATATCATTGACAGAAACCGGATGTCGTTAGAAGGGAATTAAATTCTTTCAGTTCCCGAAATCCGGTACTTCTTTTCGGGAAGATTTTTTTTTCTTTCTTTTTTTACTGTTTCGCCCTGAACAAATGGAACAAAAGAAACCTGTATTATTCGCAATATAAATTTAAAAGAGTTTATTTAGGTAAAATAATTTATTATTATTAAGTTTTTCTCATATTTTATAAGGCAGAAAAAATGAAAAAAAGAATTTATAATTGTTTATGTAATTATTCGATTAATATGATTTTTGTTGTTGTACTTGCTAATACCACTTGATCAGTAGTGCCAGATTGAGGCTCATGAAATGCATCATGGGCGAGTGAGTGAGTGAATATTAACGTCGCACTCTTCAACAACTCGAGGGTCTTTCGTGACCGACCTCGTAATTTTGAACCATGATCAAGTGATGAAGACGACATTTAAGCTGGCCTCCCTCTCCTAATTTTTACATCATACCATCAGAAGAACGTTTTAAAGTGCACTGGTCCCCTCTGGAAGGTAGGTCTTCAACAGTACTAGGCTCGAACTCATGACACGTCATCCCCGAGTCCGTTACCTTGACCACTAAGCTACTGTGGCCACGATTCATCATGGAAAAGGGCTTGGTTGTACGCCTGTCATCAGCCATAGCTTTGAGCACCAAGCAGGTCACTGCATGATTTGGCTTGTTTCCACCCCGGTTCTGAGGGAGAACACTCTGGGGATGGTCAGGGGCTCTTCCACCAACCTCCCGAGAGAACTTATGGCTTGACGGCTATACCCAGTATTCTCCTCCCACCTGCCGCTAAGGCACTATACATTTATAAACATCTATGTCATCTTTGGGATGTGAGGGATGTGAGGGATTACACCTTATCTCTTGCATGCCTAGATGTGTGGGTGGGAGGGATGGAATACCAGACATATTCAAAATCAACTTATTTATGATAAACCAAATTAACAACACTGATTCACTTAAATTCAAGAAGAGAATTCTCAATATGAACAATACAAGTGGAACAATAACGAGATGCACGAATTGTACGAAAACTATAAATATCGACCACTTTAATTTAGAATCAATTCAATTATCCCAGTTAGCTTAACGTTACTTTAAGATTAAAAACCAATCGTCACTTTAAATCTTCGTCTATTTGATATTTGAAATATTCAGTAATTTGTAGTGATACCCGATCAGTAATAATCTTACATGTCTCTTAGCTTTTTTTCTCTCCTTCTCTTTGTGCTAGCTAAAAACACCTGACTATATATAGCAGATGTAATTTGAATATCACGGTTTCTTCTTCAGAAGGGTTGAATAAACGCGAACGATAGCCCAAAGATTTCCCCCAGAGGATTAGCGGAATGTACGCGAATAGATCCGTCACAAGGGTATGATTGACTTGAAAAAAATTGGTCAAACGAATCAAATAATTTTTTTAGCCTAAATTATTTTTTGTATATGCAATAATTTCCCCTTAATTTTTCTCTCGATGGATTTTAATTAATTCATAATAGTCTCGAACCCTCCAAGACTTTGCGTGATTATTAATTTTAAAGGGTTTTCTTCTATTCGCATTGTAACTATGTTTGGGTCAAAACTTTGAAAGCTTTTTCTCACATTTTAAAGCACTCAATTGAGCTGAATTTTCCTGTACACGGTTGTTATGGATATGATAATACGATAATTTAATTATAATCAATAAATATTAATTCGATAAAATTAATTATTTAAAGAATTATTTATAACGTGAATCAGTTTAATACTGAAACCAGCAAATTAAACTATGCCCCCGTAAAATTAAATCATTCAAATTAATTATTGAATAAATTTAATTTGTCTCAACGTCCCCTTTCGCTTTTAAAATTTAAAGTATAAAAACTATGTTACGCAAAATGAGAATCTTAAAAGAAACCCAAATTTAAAAACCACTTTTTTTTACTCTGGCGTTATTTTATTTTATCCGGCTGATGGGAAATATATTGTTAACCACAACTTTATCTCCTAAGAAACTGCCACGTTCGCGTTTTCCAAACAAGTTGATGAGCAATATTGGATTAACCTGCGTTCTCTAAGCTATCACTGTAATTATTAACGGAAATCATGCGATTTTAAAAGCTTCCGGATGAGAAAGCTATAAAAGCTGAGATCACCGGAACGAACAAAGAATGCTTCTGTGTATTATCTTAATACCTAGTGTGTTTGTGTTGCGCTTTTCATGTTGTCGCTTTATATATTATGAAATCAATGAATGAATAACTAAAATAACAAGAAATCACATCCTTTCTACTACTGCAACAGGATAAAATATTCTACGAGTAAAATATTTTAACTCCCCTAAAATCATTACATGTATTTTTCTATAATCTCACTAAATTGAAAGTTTCACGTTAAAATATTCAAAGTTATCATAACTTTTATGTTAGCTTTTATGCACATTACAATGGTAAATAAAAAACTTTAAGGGTACCAGGAGGTAACTCTAGAAAACTTTAAGGGTGCCCAAAAGGGTAAAATGCCAAAAATAAGACTCAATAAGTAAACATTTTACGAATACCTATCCTATGTTATCGGAAAACTCATACTAACTTTTGTCACATAGAGTTCGATGTACTTGCAAATCAAATTTTATGTTTGCATGTCAATTATACTAGGAGAAATATCACTTTATATTCACTTCATGAGTTTTTAAAATTTTCCTTCAGAAATTAAATTTAATTAATAAAACATTTAAAATTTTTGGTTTTTTGAGCACTACAGCTGTTTTACATAATACATATACATGAGGTCATCAACATCCTTGATTTGAATCCTTTGTTTGAAAATTATTAAATCAAATATTTAATCATTTTCAATATAATCGTACCTTAGTTAAAAATGTATAATTCTTAATTTGCAAACAGGTTATGCATTTCAAAGTTTAGAAAATGTTTAAATTATCACTACCCAAAAAAAATTATAACGTAATAAGAAAAAAGTTAAAAATTCTTGAATTTTAAGAATTTTAAAAATTTTGTAAGATATTTTATTTTATGAACTACATTACAAAAAAAAAAGAAATCATTGCAAGTAAAAAATAATTTCTTAAAACGTGATGAAATGGAAAATGAATACCCAGTAATTTTTTTACAGAAAAAGAAAACAATTCTGAATACAACTGCGTGATTTCGTATCACATAAAAACAAAATAAAATTTAAACTTGCGTTAAATGAAGGTTAAAAAGATACTTTTGTGCATCTGTTACGTCAAACCGAAATTTTATAAATATATGATACAAAAATTAGAAAATGTTGAACCATTAATTTTGTGAAAAAATGGCTGAGTGTATAATCGTTAACAATATTTCCAAACTCTCTTTCTTTGTACTATTTCTCTCTACTCTTTCTCTCTCTCTCTCTCTTTCTCTACCCTCTCTCTCTCTTTCTCTCTGCTCTCTTTCTCTACTTTCTCTTTCTATTCCTTCTATACATTTTTTACTCTCTTTTTCTGTACTATTTCACTCTACTCTCTCTCTGCTTTCTCTTTCTATTCTCTCTCTTCTCTTTTTAAATTTCTTTCTATAATCTTTGTTATCTATCTATTATCTCTCTTTGCACTCTATATTCTCTCT
>BMAV01009249.1:176568-190351 GCA_019973955.1 Trichonephila inaurata madagascariensis
TGTTATCTATCTATTATCTCTCTTTGCACTCTATATTCTCTCTCTGTCACATCTGCACTCTCTCTGTTATCTCTCTACTCTTTCTCTCTACTTTCTCTCTACTTTATCTTTCTATTATCCCTATTCTCTTTTTTTAATCTCTTTCTCTCTACTTTATCTTTCTATTATCCCTATTCTCTTTTTTTAATCTCTTTCTATACTCTTTTTTATCTATCTATTATCTCTCTTTGTACTCTATATTCTCTCTCTGTCATATCTGTACTCTCTCTTTTATCTCTCTACTCTTTACTCTCTCTCTCACTGTTATCTCTCTACTCTCTCCTCTTTACTCTCTCTCTCTGCTCTCTTTCTCTACTTTTTCTTTCTGTTCTCTCTCTTCTCTTTTTTAATCTCTTTCTATACTCTTTGTTATCTGTTTATTCTTTCTCTTTGTACTCTATATTCTCTCTCTGTCATATCTGTACTCTCCCTGTTATCTCTCTACTCTCTCAACTCTTTACTCTCTCTTTCTGTTATCTCTCTACTCTTTACTCTCTCTCTACTCTATAATTTTTCTATCTCTCTACCCTCTGTCTGTTTTAATAATGTTAGATTAGATCATTATTCAATTTAACATATGAATAATGTGAGCACGTAGATATTTTACAGTTTTTATTCAATAATTTAGTGGTGAATTATTTGGGCATCTAGAGCTTATATTCATACTAAAATTAGAGAAACTAGTTATTATTTCAGTATATGTTCAAGCGATGTTATTCCAAATATCCATATCTCAGCGCTAGACACACATTAATACTGATTTTTATAACTATTTCATTCACTTCATTTACATTGTAGTAGAATCCAGAACTGTCTGTTGCAGGTGTGAATATTAAAATGAATACCACAATGGTATTTCACAATTTAGATGGTTCTGTATGCTAATGCATTGTTTGGTGGGGACATATTTTACGTGGATTAAGTTATCCATAGTATAATAATTTTGTGGATGGAAATTGCTAGGATAATGAATTCAGAAATGGAATTCCAAATATTTTAGGCGGTTTAAGGCGATATGGTACCATCTTCAAAAATTTTTTTATTTTTAATATTTGATATTTGGTTTTAATTGTATTTTATAAAGGTTAATATTTAATAATAATTCCATACAAAATTTTTTTAATTTGTTGCAAAATGTTTGTAAAATTTAAAGTTTTTAAATTTTTTTAAACATTTTTTAAATCCCTAAGGCTTTTTTAAATATGTTTCTTTTCTTTCAAATTTTTTTTTCCAAGTACCTTATAATATACTACATAAAACTGTGCATGGGTTTTTTTCTGCTACTGCTCTTTAATTTTTTATTAATTTTTTTATAGTTAAACTTACAAAAATTCTCGAAAAAACATTAATTTTGATTTTGAAATTTTTTAGAAAAAGTACTAAACATGTTAGAGCTAATTCAATGCACAGTTTTACAAGACATACATTTCAGAACATGTATAAAAAGTTTCAAACCCTTACTTCAATTATCAAAAAAGCCTTAGGGTTTTGAATAACAGTGAATGTACAAAAATTCAACATGGAGAAAAATGAGTTTAAAGTTTTCATTTCTTAAAAAGCATGATAAAAAATTTCTCCAATAATCTGAAACTTTTATGTAATGTTAATTAGTTTGTTTCAAACTGCTTACCACAAATTCTTTTGAAAATTTACAAGAATAAAAGAATATACTTGTATAATGAATATATAAACAAAAAGGTCAATATTTCATAAAACATTATCTTAACAATTTTTAAAAAAATTACACACACATTTTAGAGTTTATTTCATGCACAGTTCTATACTACTATATTAAACAACATGTACACAAATATTCATACTCTTTTTTTCCATAATTTTAAAAGCCTTAATATATTCACAAAATCCATAGGCTCTTCCAAAATTTACTCGCAAAGAAGCATTTTTGCAAGTATTACATAGAGTATTTTTAAAAAGATTTGTTAATGCATTTTTATCAATAATGACGTATGTTGGAGATCTGGATATACCAGTATATTTTTCATCCAAACGAGAAAAAGTATTGCATTCTTCTTCAAGTTTTGCACACCTCAAGTTAGTGTTTTGAGAAACTTCTGAACTTGTCTTAGCATCTGAAAACCACCTCTTCAAAGCTTTCGTTGTGGCAGATTTAATACGTTTTTTAGGCCTAGGCATGTTAACTTTTAAACTTTTTGGAGAAATCACCAAATTCCTTGTCGTAAAGCAACTTTTCTTACTCTTCAGAACACAAAAATATAGTTAAATTTGTAGGAACAGAACTTCAAAGAAACCGCAGTAGAATAACTCTCATATAATCAAACAAAACAATTTTTTCATTTCAGTTTAAACACTCATCAGCGTGGAGTAAAAAAAAAAAAGTAGTTCCTTATTTATCAGGCTCTTTTCTAGCAGACGATCTGAAAAGTGGGCGTGGCAGCTTTGTTTAGTCTACTGACATGCAGCAAAAATGGATAAATAACTGAATAAAAAATATAGATACAACTCTGAAATTTTGCAGACACATTAAGAAGGATTAAAAGCATCATATAAGCCAATAAAAAAAAATCGATAGTTTGATGATTTTTAGGGTACCATATCGCCTTAAAGATCTTATGATGAAACTCAGCTACAAATTAATTTAATAAGTACTATAGATTGCAAACTTCTATAGAGAATCGGAGGAGGAAAAGTGGATAAGAATGTAAAGCTAGTTCTCAGAAAGGTAGCAGACTTACATTTTAACGAGTACCTTCAAAGTAATAATGAAATTGATTTCATCCATAAAGCGTGTATAATCATACAAAATGTTTTCATTAAAATAACGATAAATAATTGCATTAAATAATTTACACCGAGAGTTTAATTTTATTAAATAAGTTTATTTAATTAATAAGAGTAATTTAAAAGTAAAATTGAAGTTGTAAAAATATTTCAGACTTTATGCAATCATTTAAACCATTTAAAATTAAATATGTAATTAAAATTGTTTTATGGTATTATCAAAATGATAATGTTATCAAAGTGACAATTGTATCTTTATTACCGTAAAATCCGGCGAATAATACGCACTTTTAACACACAAAAATATCGAAATTTACTGGAGCGCCTTATACACCGGGTGTAAAAGCGATAGCTTTGAAAGGATGTAGGGACACAAAGTACTCACATTAGAGGGGTGTGGAGGTTTGAATAAGGAGGTGCCAGATTGGGTGTTGTTTCCGTCACTTGAGCATGGCAGATAATAATTACGAGGTCTATCGCCAATAGTCCTCTTGTAGTATCTGAGCGCTATGTTTATGAGCAATCAATCAACTCATATAAAGTCTAATTGCATTAGTCAAGTTATTTTACCCTTTAAATGCCGATGGTTTGTATATCTTTGCTTTAAGTACCAGGACGTATATATACGTCTTTCCGAAATACGTTTATTTTCTTTGCACTGCTATTATTATAACTAACTCGTTGGCTTTGAAATACAATAAAATGACAATGACAGTGTTTTCGAAAGATTTAATTACTTCAGGGGAAAATTTGCTTATTTGTGTCCTTTTTTGGGCCGCGGCGCCGCAATACACCGCATACGCACGCCTGTGTGAATTTTTAATCAGCAGTTAATAGCTTAAATTTTTATCTAAGAAAAACTTATCAGATATTTAAACGTTTATCTGACTGGAGAAATATAGTTGAGATACTTGAAATAATCGTGTCGTATTTGATATTAAAAAAAAACAAAAACTTTTCTTAGAACTAGTTCGAAAAGTTCCATAAACGTGGGTCGAAAGAGAACTTTTTAGAAGAGTCTATAATTTACACCAGGAAAAGAAATAAACAACTTATGAATACATTAGTTTTCCAAAAACTCGATTTGCGGCCTCAAATGCTTGAGCATTATTCAAACTACAAGAGCATTCATCCAACTGACTAAAAATGTACGATTTCCTACCAAACGTTATATAAATTGCAAAGAAGCATCATTAAAAACAACCGTGCGGACCGTGAAAAAGAATCCACAGAAAATAAAGAAAAAATAATAATAAAATAAAGCTGTAAGAAATTACTGCTCTAAGCGCATCGCGTTTCCTTTTATCTTGCACCCCTTTAGAACTTCCGACGAAAGAGCAAAATACGAAAATGCAAATGAGTTTCACCCAAATTATACACTCCAGAATATCTTCGTTTCTCTTTCAGGAATGAAGGTTGTATTTCTATAAATAAAAGCTAAATAATTAGTTTGCGTCAGACATTCATTTTCTCAGAATTCAAGTTAATAGTCATTTGTAGAGGAAAGTACAAACGCAGTGGCAGTAAGCGCTCGAAAACATGAATTTAACAAAATTGGGTTCTGTTTATTAACATGAAACGATGAAAATTCTAAATATGAATTCGAAATTCATTTATTTGTTATAGGTGTTATTTGATCATATATCTGAACTGGAGAAGAGCTAATCTAATTTTATGTTTAATGTTTAGCATTGCTGAATCAGTCTTCACTAGTCTAAAATCAAGCATTGCTATTCTAAAGCACGAATGGAGCGTCAATATTTTATGAGTGTAAATAGATTATTATTTCGAAATTTGAGGAACGCTCTTCTGAGATGATATACACAAAGCAAATTGAATTATTAGTTTGCAATTTTCTGCATTTGTTCCAAATGAATTAGGGTCAGTAGGTAATTTTGTCAGGGTAGTTTTGTAAAGAGAAATTTATTTAAATTAATAACAATACCTGGGTTTCAAACTCAGTTCAACGAAGAAGAAATTCTGAAACATTTTTGCTACAGAATACTTTTATTAAATATTTTAAGAACTCTTCCATCAAATAATTTTGTAATCGTATAAATTAATATAATAAAATATATTAAAATATAATAAACTATAAAGATATCACAAGATACAATTAAATATTAAGATCAAGAATATGAAACTAAAATTTGTTATTATATTTTGTTTAAGTCAATATGCAATTTTCTTGTGAAATATTATGTAAGTAACTTGAGGACATTGTCGTCAATTAAAGTACATAATCGACCATCCTAAAGGCAGCACCATAAAGGTTTTATCCAAAAGTGTGAAATTAACATCATGCATGAACCTCAATAAGACACACAAATTATTAGCAATGCCTTACACTCCATTTACAAGCTTACACATCACTAGCACATACTTTGCGTCAGCCACTCCACTTACAAGCACTATTTAAAAAAAGAACAAAAAGTTGTATTGAAGTATTTTAATGATTTTTAGAGAGAGAGAGAATCTTCAATATATCTCATCAAAGAGTACAGAAGTCATTTAAACGCATTTCTGAATTTGACATTGGAAGAATTATAGTTTATAGAGACTACGGACTATACATTAAATACATCGGTTCTAATATTAGACGTAGTCAAGTTACACTGAGGTGAATATGGAATAAGTGGATGTAAAAGAAATGCACTGACGGAAGAAAGAGACTGCTTCTGCACTTTCTCACCACCAAGAGTGAGTACAGCAATATTGCACGGAAGAGCCAAAATATTATGAACACTTACTCAATAACATGTTACACCCCTTTTTGCTTCCAAAACAGTTGCACCTCGCCTTGACATGGATATCACAAGTTCTTGGCAGATGACTGGAACAGAATGTGCCAATTGTCTAGCAGTGCTCGCGTAAGATCAAAATTTTCCAACATGAAGATATTTGATTCCTAACCTGTCTTTCTGTGAAAACACAACTGTGTCCTATCAGATAAAGATCCACCGAGTTGGGTGGCCAGGATATTAACTGGAATTCATTTTCATCATCCTCGAACCCTTCTAACACAATTCTAGCATTTTGACATGGAACGCTATCCTGCTCGAAGATTCCCTCTCCTGTTGAGAAAACAGACGCCATTTAAGGATACAAATGATCCGCAATTACACTCAGATAGTCTATAACTTTCACGGTCCCTTCTACCAGAGCTAAAGGTTCCAGAGTCACCCATGAAAACATTCTACAAAGTGTAATACCGCCATTATCTTTCTTTGTACATACAGGGAGCAACTGTTAGCCTGTAGAAGACGGCATACCCTGACTCAACCATCGATAAGATGAAAGAGAAATCGTGATTCATCCAACTAGGATACTCCCTTTCACTTATTTATGGTCAAGCCTCAATGTTTCTGAGCTCACTCTAAGCGTAGTTGGCAATGGTGTTTGATCAACAGAGGCTGTGCAGTCCCATATCCAACAGTGTCCGCTGAGCTGTGTGTTCCGAAACATTTTTACTTTGGCCTGCATCAAATTGGGCTGTAAACTCACCCACTGGCTGGTGTCCATTTTGCTTTGCTAAGCGGAACAATATCCACCATCCGTTTTCTTTGATGATGTGTAGACGTCCAACAGACAGGTTTTTACTTCTGGTTTCAGCATTATTTATCAATTTTGCACAAAAAATAAAAAAACCAGTCATGCTGTTTCGGATTTATTCGTTTGGAGTCTTCCGGTATTTACAATCTGTCTTCTATCCAATTCACTTGGACTAGCCCCTTTTCATTTCACTCGCCTTTCTTCTCACAGCAGTCAATTACCATTCTCTCTTAATCACGCGGCTCCCACATCATCCAGATGAGTTCATTGAAAATTGTGGTGGTGTTCATTATATTTTAGCTCGACAGTGTATGTACGTGCAAATGATGATATCACTGCAGTATGGAGAGCTCTGGCGTAAGAATTAAGGCCAATTGCATAGCAATCAAAGTCAGGTTTTACTTTCGAAGTCGTTTACTGAAGAAGAAATTTTTCGAAACTCAATCCATTACTGTAATTATTTTTCCCTGTACTGCAAAGGTGGTTCTAATGGTGGGTTGAATTTCTGACACACAGATAACCGCGCGTATGTCACTATATATTTTTAATAGTATATATTACCCGAATGGTCACATTGTAGTGGCATCTACTCGAGATAATGCATAATTCTTGCATGATTTATTACCGCATACCACCTTCGTAATTCATGTTTGAAGAGACATTGGATTTTATTGTCGCTCTTCTTCTCTAATATGCATTACTGGTATACTCAACATCTAAAAATACGTCTATGAAGTTATGAATCCTGATTAATGTATAACACAGCACATACCACAGAAAGTTGATCACTTATTTATTTTGCCTGTGATACTTGCACTGCTGTCTTAGACCGTTCGTTCACCTGATCTGTCATCTACCAAAAACATGTACTTGATTTCTCATAAATGACCAGCTAACGCTTCCAAAGCTGGATGAATGCAGGGAAAATATTAAAACAACATATATATGGACTAAAAAATAGTCCAAAAACATTAAAGTATTCAAAGCCTTTCACACACACACACACAATGCTCAGACATGTTTCAGTATATATAGTTATTGTTAGCAATGTGCAGATATACTCTAAATACTGTGCTCTGTTAATTTTCGTGTCTGTTATATATTTATATATTTCAAGCATTACACTCTTGAATTTACCCCAACTGTCCAATACTTTTGGTGTTGATATGTTTTCTGTTAATGCTGGCGCATTTTGAATGGGCTACAGTTATTATCATTATACGACAATTTTATGAGAAGAATTACAAAAACCATTTTCAAACATTTGAAGTTGCATATCGGGCAAAAATATGATTAAGTTAATTATTTTAAGATATTTATTGAGTAAGCATTAGATATGATTATGATTTAGATAAGATTGAGATTTATTAAGATATTTGAAGTAAATTTCAACTAAAATACTAAGTAAAATTTGATAAGCCATTCAAAAATAATAAATAACGTCACATGAAAATATTTTTGACATTCCTATTGAATTAAGTTCTAGCTTTCCGCACTATTATTTTGGATGTAAAAAGTCTCTTACTGTAAAACTTCAAACAGCTTCTTTAAATTACTAAAAATATTAAATTAAAATAAATATAACACTTTTAATGAAAACATCATATCGTATAACTATAGGTGTGCTCTTTTTCAAAACTAAATGCCATGTAATACATATTTAAACTCCAGTACAAATTTGTAGTAAATAAATGTATAAAATATAGAAACGTCTTTATTCTATAATGTATGAAATTTAAGAATACATTGTGCACAAACAACAGTATTTAAACCCATTTTAAATGACTATTTTATCGATCAACAAATTTATTTTCTTGATTAAAAAGAAACAAAATTCATGATTAATAATTGTTTGTTTCCTAGGCGAAGCAATTTTCTTTTTAATTAAAAACCGTTCTTTTACTTATCTGGCGTTCACTGGAAAACAGTGCTGAGGAGATAATATTCGTATGAAAGTTTTTCGTAAGACATGTATTTGGTATAATAAGCACAGAGAAAGTCCATCCTCCCTTTTTAAATTAAGAATTAAATCTAATGAATAAAATAGAAAGAATATGTGTGTTATTATTCCATCCTATTTTGATTAATAATGGGTTTAACATTTTAGAAGAACGTTATATCCGTAAAATCCAATCGAACAAGTAAAATATTTTTCTCTTAATATTCTTGTAACATGAAACTAAAACTAAAACAATACATATTTTTTAACATTTATTACCGCAAAATATTATTTCGCATACAATAAAATATCCAGTGACTAACAGTAGGACCAATCTATTCTGAACTTTAAAATAGTTACAAAGCCACCCATTTCTGTATTCTAGCTTTCTAAGTATTTCAAGTTTATTTGGCTTCATTTTGATATACTTTACGAGCAAATTATTTTTATTTATCTATAAATTGTAATTACTTCCCATTTTTTTCTTTAGTTTCAAATTACTTTCCCCCTTTTCTGTTTAACATTATATTTGCGGACGTATTGCAACATGTTTCAGATTATGCAATCAAAATTCTGAATGTTACTTTCCATTGAATTAGTTTGATTTAAATTTAATTAAAAGTTTAAAGCTGCATGGTAAGACTATGAACAGTATCTAATAAGTAAAAAAATTACTCTTACACCAAACTTATTTTAAAAAACTACTTTTTTTTTTCATTTTTACAAGTTTATTACCGATATTAAAAAATTATTCTTTTTTTTTAAGCTCAATTATATATTTATAAAAAAATTATAGAATGATTATTACAAATATTAATATACTAAATGAAACATTTATATTAAACATCTTACTAATAATTTCACATAAAATAACATTAATAAAATTAGAGATGAAATACAGAATGAAAACTTTTTCTAGATTAAAACTGGACGTTTGTACATTCTTCATACCGCACTTTTCTTTTTTGTGAACATTGATTGATTCTGACTGACATATTATATATATTGTATTTTCTTATTCTTTTTTTCTTTGCAACTTCGATGCTTATTTTTCGGCGACAGAAAAGTAAAAGGGAAAAAGAAAAGAAAAATACGAAGAAAGGGGAAAATGTCTTACTAAGCTATTGTTGCATGATTGATCCGAACACTGAGTTAACCGTATTTCGATAACACTCTAAGAAAAGTACATTGATATCAAGTATCATAAAAATCTTGAATATACTCTACCTTAGTGCCGGGGTGGGTATTACATCGATTGCGATCGACCGGTGGACTACCAAGACATTTTGGGGTGACCGCCTGAAGATTTTAGCAGTTAGTAATTATATACGGAAATATTCAAGATTGGTTGAAGTATGCAGACTTAATCTTCTACTGACTATAACCAAGAAAACTAACTTTAGATGAAAACGTTTTATTTTTTACGTATTTTGAATTGTTTGACAATAAATGCGTCATTTGATATTACTATATTTGTGGCTATTATTATGTTTGTATTTTGCGTTATGCTTTAAACGCGGTTTTAAAAGTGTTAGTTCTTTTTTATTTTAGTTCTGTAAGTAAGTACATTTTCCGTACTTATTATTAATTTATTATAAATATTGTAGACCTTATCCAATCTCACCACACCTACGACACTAAGCATTGGCACACAGAAGAATTTTTCAAAGGGGGAAGTGGGATGGAGTCTACCTTTCTCGTATCATACCCTAATACGCAGTCAAACATATTTTTTTTTTTAATTTTGTAGATTATCGGGAACAAAAAACAGTAAAAAATAAATTGCTGAATAAATAATCAGCATTAAATAATAATAAAAAATATTAATAACAAATACTTAATTAAATTTTACTTACTATATACATGGGATTATAATCAATCGAAAAAAAGCCAAGGGCTAAGGAGGAGGGTCCGGACCAGTTGTGTGCCACTGGCATTGTGTGTGCCACTGGCATTAGGTGGACCGCAACAGTTTGAAAAAATTAGAAGTAGCCCGCACCCTGAAAAATTCTGCCCACCCCTGCCTTAGTGAGTTTGAATTGATAGGTCACGAACAGACTTAGCGCGAAAGGAAATTCATACATCTTTCATAGTAGGCTAAACGATATTTGTTTTTTTAAAAAAAGTAATAACAAATGTGATAAAAGTCGCTGGGGGAATTTTACAAACTTTGATAAGAAATATTATAAAGAATAGTTAATACACACATAAAATTCCAAATGAGGAACTCAACAGAGTGAAATACGTTTAATGCGAAAACGCTTAAGACGAAATATGGGTTAACACGACATAAAAACAACGGTCCCGACAGACTACTATGTATTTTCATACATTTTTTTTTCTCTTTAGTAATTTTCACGAAACAAAAATCCCTTAACACGAAAAGATTTTCTTTCTGAGAATAAATGAAATACAGAAAACAACAAATACTTCAAGAAATGTTTGAGAAATTTTCTGTATTATTGGACTATCTTACTGAATTATCGAAAGAATTCATTGCATTAGATTGAATATAATAGGTAAGAATTCATTTAAAAAACGGTATAATAGGAATGCTGACGCCTAACTAGCATATGATTATTCAGGTTAAGTTAAATCTTCATCACGTATTTAACAAAAGCTGTTTTATGCAATGGTGCTGCCATCTAGAGGAATAATATCGACTGAAGTATATCTTTCGAAATATAATTAATTAATTTAATTTAATTAATGAATTAATATTTGAAAAAATTGTATTAACATCAAGTGCCCTCCACTACAAATTTTAAAAAAATTATTTGAACTTGAGTGGATGAATAAAAAGTTTTATTAAAGATTGAAAATTATATATATAAATAAATAGGGATATATATATATATATATATATATATATATATATATATATATATATATATATAAATAGGGAGAGTGTGAACTAACAGTAGAGGAATTGAAAAACGTTTATTGATAACCACATTAAATATATAAATTCATCTCGTAGAAGTCATCATAAAGGTTTAAGGATTCATTCGATTTATCAAACCTGCAAATATTCTAAAAATTTGACTTCCTTGAAGAAGACATTCAAGTAAAACAATAAAAATATTCGAGTAAAGTCAAATATAAGTTTTCCCCCCTTCTTCTTTTATCTAATGTTTAATTTTCGTTCAAAATCAGAAAAAGTTCTGTTATCTTATATGTAAATAATATGGAATAAATTTGAGAAGAGGAAACCCAAATATAAAGAATTGTACAATCCTCATTATTGTTTTCTCAATATTGGTTCCAATTTTCCCCCTTTCACAACGAATCTTCAAAAAATTACTTCCACACCCATTACAAAAACTAGTACTAGAGAGCAAGGACACACACACACACACACACATATACATATATATATATATATATTAATATATATATATATATATATCGTCATCATCATCATCGTCATTATTCAAATGTACTTTCAAAAGTTATTTTAAAGAAAAGGAATTGGTTTATTGTACGTTTGTATTAGATTTTAAAATGTTAAGGTATTTTATAATAAATGCTCTTTTAAAATACTAGTATGTTTCAAAACGGTTACAATGATAAATACTGTATCATAGAATTCCTTTTTTTATTCATGAATTGTCTTTATTGCTTTCTTCAAATGCGCATATAAAATCAGTATATTCCCGTAATTTCAATTTTCCATAATAAAAAAACACTCAAAATCAAATTTTAATATAAACTTGAAATAGATTTTACCTGATTTTATACATAACCACTTTCATATTCAGAATCGTTAAATGTATCTGTTTTTGCGGAGCACACAATTACATTATTTTATTCAAATTCATGTTTACTATGAATGTATTACTCTAAAAATCGGCTTTCTTTTTTCTTGTTTTGAGGATGATTCAAAATATGCTGCGTAAGTCGACGTTTTTATGAGCTCGCATTTTCTTCCGAATAAAATAACATTTATTTCCTTTTGAATAGCGCAATTTTTCCATTTCAATTTTGAAATGGGAAAATTTCGTAAAGTATTATCTGACCTTATTTTTTTATTCACATTTCTTGGATGAAACAGAAAAGAAAATTTTCAATTCTGTGAAACGATGTTACAAATAAGTTTGAAAAAGAAAATGCATTTTCTTTCGTAACAAGATTTATAAAATCAATTTAGTGATTATTTTCAAGATGTTGAGTAAACAAAGATCTTAAACAATAGGCTTAACGAAATGGATAAACTAAATTGCGACTGATTTATTAAATTAATCAAATTTAATGATTAGGAATTAATTACTAATTTCCTTCATTATTCTCTCCCCCCCCTTTTTTTTTTTTTTTCGTATTTTGCAACATATAACAATGAATAGATTCTCCCATTACTTGTAATTAAATTAAATATATTTGGAAGAATTACATCAACTTTATTTAACAGAACCGTCAAAAAAAAGATGCACGTTTTTGGCCTTATCTCACGCCAAAATGAATTGATTTTTTTTTTTGCTGAAATCGTCACACAATGTATATTTTTATGTATGCATTAACCAATGAAAATGCAAATAGCAATAATAATAATAATTATTATTATTATTAATTAACAAATTTATTATTTCATTCAAAATTAAGCAATATTTTTTCAGTGGAGATTTGTTGGAAAGGTTTAGAAAGGTTATAAAGTATGTTACGTATGAATACTTGGTGGCAAACCCATTGACATCAATAACAGTTTGGCAGCTGCAAGACTTCAAGTCAAGAAGTGTTTGGATGAGGGAATGAGAATTTTTTTTCTTCCTCAGATTGAGAGCACTTTTCATCGGCATTCCTTGCATTTTTTCCTTCAAGACGACACTCAAACATGACGCGTACTCCCTCGATGATGTTAAAGTCTGAGAACTGGCTTGACCAGTCAAAGGGGGTCACATAAATGAGGAAGAACAAGTGCAGGAAATGCTTGAATCGGTGTTTTAGATCATTATCCTTTTGGAAAATAAAGCCACAAACAAAACAATTGCTTGTTCAAGGAGGAATGGTGTTCTTGAGTATACCTTCACACTAAAATTTATCCAATATTCCCTGAACCTGCTTTAGGGAATCTAGAAACACACACAGGGAAGACAAGAAACGCACCTCAAACCACAGAATTCCTCCCCCATCAATGCTTCGTTGTTGGAATCTAGTTTTTGGGGCGAAATGTGTACCTTAGGGACACGAATCCCCTATAAGCCATCCGTATCAAACAACATGTTTTTGCCGACATCACTCCAAAGGACGTGGCCACGATGGCTTTGGGGTTATGGTCAAGGACTCATGGGTGGCTGCGGTAGCGGAGTGGTATAGGTATCGGATCGTGGCTTGCCTTGTCACGAGTTCGAGCCCAGTACCGCTAAAGACCCGCCGTGTAGGACAGAGAAGCACATTAAATCTGTCGAGAGCTGAAGCGTCCTCCCGTTGGTGTGGTGTGGTAGTTAGGAGAGGGGGTGCCAGCTCAGGTGTCGTCCACGTCACTTGACCATGGTTCAA
>BMAV01009249.1:190451-200593 GCA_019973955.1 Trichonephila inaurata madagascariensis
ATGTAGAGCGAGGTGAGCCTGTTAACTCCGTCGAAATTCAATGTCCTCCAGTTGGTGTGGTAGTTAGGAGAAGGGGTGCCAGCTTCAGGTGTCGTCTTCGTCATTTGACCGACGTTCAAAATTACGAGGTCAGTCATCAATAGCCCTAGTGCTACTTTATAAAGCGACGTTAATATAGTTCTCACTTATTCCTAAAGACATCTTCTCACTCTCTCTTTGTCCATCCTTGTGCGCCCTCATTCATTTCCTATGAGTCCGTCTTCTATTCAATCCACATGCTTGATGCCTGTGCCTGATAGTGAGAATAGAAGCTTTTGAGTTTTGAGGATCGCATAGCTCTTGTGTGCAATGATTATAGCGGTCAGGTGGGGATTGGCATATGAAAGGCGTGTGACGTTCCTGTAGAAAAAGAAGACTTAGAGAGAGAACGTTTTGACTTAGAAATCTTAAGCACTTTGATCAAACAATTTCTTCAAGAACTTCGGTATTCTACTTGCCAATATATCAAATAACTTTCCAAGTTCGAGAACAGTTTGACCTTGGGCGAGTCCATTAACTATGGCTTTTTATTCCTGAATGCTTAAATAAAGGATGCCATAGAATTATTAAGAACAGAGAAAATCTAATTAATCAAAACGCAAATAAGACAAAGAGATTAAAAAAAAAAGACATCACTTCAAATGAGATAAAATTTCAAATTTCTTAGATTTATGTTGGTGATTACTGTAATTACTAGAAATAAGATTACAGTACTTCCAAACGCGTGGGTTAGGTAATTAAAATCGACTCAGAAGCTTAAAATAGTTTCTGGAAATACAGGAAGAACATATTTTTAAAGAGCACAAGCTTGACACTTTTTGAATGGTACTGCATCTTATCCAAAAAAAAATCACTGAGATATTTTCAAAAAATACCTTTTAGTTAAATTAATTTCTTAACTTAACTTAAATTTGAATGTCAACTGACTGAAAAAAATAATCGACTTTTTTTGTACATAGGATTCAATGCTAATAAACTTTAAAATTCTAAAATAAGAAAGAAAAAAAAACAGTTTCCCTTTGCAAAGGTGAAAATGGAAGACATTTAAATAGTTAAAAACATTTCAAGACCTTAATTTTGCTACTTTTATTTTCAAAATAACAAAATTTCAAATTAAAAAATACAATATTTTATTTTCCTTAAGCTTAGTATTAAATTACATGGCTACCAAGAGAATTGAGCATTTTGATTTCTGAGCCGGTAACTAAATTATGAAGTTCACTGTGTAATTTTTATTGTTTCATAGTGTTATTTCAATCTGTTCTATCAATTCACACTTTCTAATAGTGTCAATTTTCCAAATTTGATTTACGTAAACAGATTAAGAATGAAGATGACTTGTTTCGCGTTTAATTTTATTCATTATACTATTCTCAGACGTAGTTTAAAGAAAAGATTAAAGAAAAGGTGGTCATTAAATGAATAAATTTTTGCACTTACTATTATTATAGTTAATGTAAGTTTAAATTAAAATGTGTAGAATCTAAATTAACATTTATTCATTAGTGCACTAAATATATTTACAACTTATACATTTATTTCCTCAATTCACAGTTTAATAAATTGTTTCTTCCCACTAGTAGAGACTTACTTTTGTTGTGTATTCCAAGTGTTACAACATATTTTACTTAACTAAAAATAACTGCTTAGTTGTTTATTTATCTCATAAAATTTTGTATTGATTGAGAAGCTATTGAAACTTTCGTAGGTAATCCAATAATCAGTGTATTCTTCAAAGTTAGCTTAATTTTGAAGAACATTAAATTGGTGGAGTTCAAAACCTATGTCTCAATTGAAAAACTTCTCGAATCATTTCCTAAACATAAATGTTAATTTCCCGCAGTATCAGAGTGGCTTATAATATCTTTAATGAAAATTTAGGGAAGAGTTTACGAAAATGGCAGTTTAAAAATGTAGTTTTACTTCCATTTAATACATCAAATCTTGACTTCACTTAAAACTCGCGAAGTAGAGTTATATGATCTTGCACGTTAACCCTTTAACTGGTTGATCCGTGTGAGTTTGGGTGAGAATGTACAGTCACCAAATGCCATTCTATGAAAATAAAGTAGAAAATCATTCGCACACGCGTTTAAAAAAGGATCTCACTGCATTATTTGGCAACATCTTTTGTTTATCAACGCTTAAAAGCGCATTTTGCGGAAATCAGCTCTCAAGAGAGGGGAGATTATTAGATCTACACACTTGATATTTGGTAGACTTGTTTCTATTGTTGATATGTTATAAATGGGTTAAACGGAAATCGACTCTAAAAGGGTGGCTGTGCGAGCGTTATAGGCAAAAATTTCCGTTTTTGAATATTAGACCAACAGACTTGAAATTTAGCAAGCATGTTTTTTGTTGTTGAGTAGCGATCTGCTATGAACGCATTTTGTGCAAATCGAAAAAATAAAAAAAATCTGTTTTGGAAATTTAAGTTCTGTTCTTTTGAAATCAAAAGGTGAGTGCCGTAAATATATTTTTGTATTAATTCAAAACTTCCCGCTAAGGCTTAGATATCAATAACTTAAACGTATATAGTCATTCATTATCATGAAATTCTCAGCGAATTGGACGGTAATGGTTAGTACTTAATATTCATATGGGAAAGTCGTCACGCTCTGGAACATGTTTATCATGTAATATTTATCAATAAGTTTCTGGAGCAACATCTGTATTTGTGTATCAGAAATACGTGACCGTATCGAGAATTAGTTAACAGATAATGTAGAGCCACACAGTGAAAGATTTATAAATGAAGAGAAAAAAGGTGTCCATGCACGTAAGAGTACGTCGTATATCTTGGCAAAGAATAAAGAAATAAGATCTTAATGCTTTAAGCTTATGTAAAGCATGGTGCTCTGATTGCTTGTCCTGTGCATGTGTTCCTTAACTGTGAGTTAAAAATGTAGTTTTTTCTCAAAAAAAATTCTGAGTTTTCTCCTCTGTTAATCATAATGACTGTCCAAGCATATAATCAGGAAGTGATTTTTATGTGCTAATTTCACGGTTCTTTTGCATGTGTCTCTTTCTATTTTTTGCATGAGATAGTGAATTAATTCGGGTTGATTTTTTTTCCTGATGCGAATGAGAAATATCCTTTTTTTACTGAAAAATAAAGAAAAGGAATGATTAAAAGAGGTTGTAGAGTATCTTATTTCACCACTATTGCTTTTGTCGTTGATAATTCCTTTATTACATTTTCTCGGAATATTAACTCGTTGTTTTGATGTCTGTTAGTCATTAGCAGAAAAGGAATTTTGTTCGATTAGAGTAATAATTTATCCTTAATTGTTACAGGATGTCTAATTGATTGATTCTTAATTGCCTAGAAAATTTATCTTCTTCTGAACCTTGGAGGAAAAAGAATAATGACTAGAAATGTATTTGATGTAGATAAATGTAACAATCGTATTTCAAAAGAAATGTCACTAAAACAAATTTCTTCTCGTTTGTTTTTTCCGTACAAAAAAAGAGACCAATAAGGCAACCATTTAAGCATAGGAAAAAAATGCTAAAGACGTTATTGCATTAGTTTTTGTAAGTAAGTAGAAACATTCGTATTAATAAAAATCTATAAATTTTGGAGTTTTTGTATCTGGAGTATCTGGTAAAAAGTAAGTTCTTTCTGGTGATTGGTATTTTCAACAGTGTTTCTCTTAATACTTAGTCACTCGTAAGTCATACTATTTTCCATAAAAAATATTAATTTTTGTACTAAATCCCTCACCGCGTTCCCTTTAAACTTTATATTCAAACTTATGTGACATTATTAAACACAAAAACCATTTTCTTTTCAAATGAAATGGTTATCTTATATCCCTATAGCTCAGATTGTGATATTTGTAAAAATGCATTAATGCATTCTGTTCAATATATGCAACTGAAATTACTGGCAGAATGACACTGAAAACCCTCTCAAATGTATAGTCAAGATGTTTCCTGATTGGGACATCAAGTAAGAAAAGCTTGATGAGCATCCGTAATTAAATAAATGTTATTTATGTTGAAAGTAAAATACACTGAAGTGCCAGAAAAACTGGTACATCAATCTAATATCATGTAGAGCACCCACGAGCAAGCAGAAAGTGCTGCAACACGACGTGGCATGAATTCAACTACTTCGTGAAGATATACTGTGGACAGCTTACATCCTGATTTCAGTAGGGCAGTCTACAAAGCCATAGGAGTGCGAGGTGGTGGACAGCACATTACAAAACATCCAAGATATGTTGATAATGATCATGTCTAGGAAATAAAGTTACCAAGAGTGGGTACGAAATTCAGAAGAGTGGTCCTCGAACCATTCGGTAGCTACTGTGGACATGTGGGGTGAAATTAATGTTCTTATCTTGTTCAATTGTCTTCATTATCTTGGTAAAATTGTCTACATACTTCGGAATGCACAAAGGACGTGAATGGATGCATGTGGTCAAAAAGGATGAGTAAGGATCTCTGGACAACATTCTAGAACGCTATTGCAACGAAACTTATCCTAAGAACTGCGCCTGCGCGAGTGCCCTACGTGAGGAGATTAGGTGACTACATCGAAGAGAGAGAAAATTGGAACTTTATTGGAACTTCATCATTGAAAAACCTTCGACTTTAGGTGTTAATGTATCGCTGACCTCTCATGGTCGAGTCCAGACCTACCAACGATCCCATTTCATGCCAACAGCACATTTCCCATACCATCACAGAGCTTCCTTCAGCTTGAAAAGTTCCTTGTAAGCATGAGGGATCAATTGATTTATGGGGCTTATCCCCACTCGTACAGGGTCATCTGACCGATACGATTGGAAGCGTAACTCATCGGACCAGACAACGTTTTTACAATCATTAAGAGTACAACGATGTTGGCGAGCCCAGGCAAGGCGAAGAGCTTTGTGTCGCTGAGTCAGCAATGGTACACGAGATGGTTAAATATAAATCTTATTCTTAATCAACATTCAAAAGTTTTAAATTAATTAATCAATTCGTAATAGTCAAAAAACGTTCGCATTGTTCAAAATGTTCACTATTAATACGAATAAGAAATTAGTATGTTGGTATGTTGTACACCCATAATGAGAGAGAGATAAAGAGAGATAATGTGGGGACCTAATTGTTGGATACGTTTCAACCATTAGAGTATTACATAGTATTCTAATAAGTTAATTACATCCTTTTTCTTTCTTTCAATGGTATCATGTTTATTTTCTGTATATACACACACATAACAAATAATAAAAAAAAATTAAGTCAATTCCTACTTTGAATGGATGAATAGAAAGTACTTTATTACGATTGAAAATTTGAATAAGATATATATATATATATATAGGGAAAGAGTGAATTGGAAAAAGAGAGAGAGAACATGATTTGTGTGCATTGTTATAACAATGCACACTCAGTTTGGCTAATTTGGCTGAAAAACAGGTTCTCGATGCCAACTTTTGTCTTTATTTTAACAGTTACATTGTTACATCAATAGAGAGGAATCTAAGTTGGAAACAAACATTATCAATTAATTTAATTAAATTTAATTAATTAATTAATATTTGAAAAAACTGTATTAACATCAAGTGTCATCCACTACAAGTTTAAAAAAATATTTGAACTTAATTGGATGAATAGAAAGTATTTTATTAACGATTGAAAATTTGAACAAGGTAAATAAATATATAAATAAATATATAGAGAGAGTGAGCTAATAGTAGGAATTGCAAAACATACTACCTAAGAATAATGATTGGCAGATAATAATATTTTCTGCTGATAATTTTTTTTTATTTATGAGGTTTATTTATAATGAAATATATTATTTCCTTATTTATTTGAAAAATAGTACAGATTGTTACATTTCATTTTGGAAATTTTTCAATCATAATTGCTTACCATTTTTCGAGATAAAATACTTAAACTATTCTTAAAGGAAAAATCAAGAGATGACTTAAAAATACTTTTTTTTTATAAATTTTTTATAATCTTTATTCTTATTTTTAGCCATGAAAATTATAAATTTGTCGTGAATGTTTGTATTTTTTTCAGTATAATGCTCTATTATTTTCAAAAATTTATTTTAAAAACCTTTAATGATTTTTTTATTTAAAACTTTTTATTTTAAATAACATAACTCAACAAAATCATCGTAAATAATCTTTTAAAGCCCATATTTTCACTACACTTATTTACATTTTTTTTAAAAAAAACATGTCTTTCAGTATTTATTTTTCCTTTGTGCCTAAGCAGTGATCTGAATAATGTATTATTCTATGATATATTAATAAATTGTGAAGATTTTCTTTAAAAAATAAACCAACCTACCCTATTAAAAAACGTGTTTCTTAAAAAGTTCTTTTCATCAAAATAATAAAAAAGCACGTTCTTGTTTTCTTTTCTTTTTTAAATTCAAGATATAAATTGCTGGAAGATGCTTTGATACAGTACAATCTTTAAAAGAATAAAAACAAGAAATTTCTTATTGTAATTTAATTACTTCTAAATTTTATACGCCAACTCTCCTTTATATTGCGATGCAATAGGATAAATTTTCAAAGACAATTATCACTAATTTCCGTTAACGTGTGCGTTTCAACTGAGCAATTAGAATTTGCATAAAATAGGTAACATTTACTAATAGATGGATTGAACTTTCTTGTTGTCAGAGTCGCAGATGCTCCAGAGATACAGCAATACCATCCTTACAAAATTATCAAAGACATTATAAATAGATGGAAGGCTTTAAACATGGTTTCAAAATCGGAATGGTCTACCAACAAGCTGATACCTACACCGTATAAACATGGTTGTGCAAAAGCGATGGTAGTAATAATTGTCATAATAATTTCAAAATTGGGATGGCCTAGCAACAAGTTGATACCTATACCGTATAGACATGGCTGTGCGACGTGAAAAAATCTCTCACTCCAGTGGCGTAACGGAGAACATTTGGGCCTCCTTGCAAAGTCAGGTTTGGGGCCCCAAGTTGGATTTTAAAACGGGTAGGCACTTGGAGGCAGTCAGGCTTTGAGGCCCCCTAGAACACTGGGTCCCCCGTAATGCAGGGGTTGCGGGGGGATACGTTACCACTGTCTATCTCTCGCTCATTCGACAAAATAAGAATCTATGTCATCGACGCGCATACAGTTATGTAGTCCATACAATTTCTTTCTCTAAAACTAAATATGCAAATTCTTGACATCAATGAAGCTAGATTTTTAATTTTTAATCGTTTCATTATCTGTGTACTAGATCTTGACATGTGTAATGTAAATTAAATCAGTTATATTTTCCTCAAGATATTTCGTTTTATTTGCAAAACAAAAATACATAATTGATGTATTTATAAAATAAAAAATGGTCTTAATACACAGAAGTTACCAAGTAAAAGAATTATTTTCATTACTAAGTTCCTGCGTACAAATTTATCCAGAAAATAAATCTTACAATAATGTGTGAATATAAGAAAATTGCTTATTAGATTTTTAATTCGCGAATTATCAAAATAAATCTAGAATTAAAAAATATTTCAATAATAAACATCAATACTTTCATGAAGAGGAGAGAGGTATAAAATCTGCTATTTAATTCTGTAATTAAATGTTTTTGCTCTTTTTGCTTCAGCTAGTTGTGATGAGGTTGACTTTAATTTTTGGTTTTAAATATGTGCGTAATTTTAATTTTTTTTAATATATTTCTAGTCTTTTCAACTAACTCTCACTCTATTTTCTACATTGTTTATGCAAATTTACAAAAATTAAAGTTTACTGCATTTTTTAGGTTGATACAAAATACTTTTCCCGAGTAAAGTTTAATACTGTGAAACTCAGTACTCTCAACAGAAAAATATTCGCCACAACTGTTATAGCCTTTAACTGATCCGAACATTCTTTCTAATAGGTTCTTGTGTTTACCTCAAGCTTAGGCTAACTTAAGTTTGTCTTCGGACTAAGCCTTTGAAATCTTCCAATTAAATGAAAAACAAACTATTCTACTTTTTTCTATTAGTGATAATCTGATTTCCTTCTGACCTTGATATTATAATACAAAATAAGGTTAGTCCTTGTAATATAGATGACATATTTTAATTGAATAGAATCGAAATAATTTGAAAGGAAGGATAAATATTTAATATAATTTAGAAATAAATCTCAACCCCTTAACTTGTTTGTCCATTCACCATACGGACCACCAAAAGCTGGACATAACCGGTTTGCCCGTACGCTGTACGAGCATTTTGATATTTTCTTCTTTCTATCTCTCTTTCTCTCTCTCTCTTTGATTTGATCATATTTTTAATTCTTATAGTGAGATTATTTGTGCTAGTGTTTTTAAGAGATGCAGTTTGTCCACGGTACAGAACTAGTTCTCATCCGGTATTTTCTTTGTGGTAAAGGTGGGAAATTTTAATCGAAAGTAGAAATTTAAATTCTTGAAAATATTCGATTAAAAACTGGGATTGGTAAAGCAATGTGCTATTTATCGCATCAGAAGAAATGAAAATGGCAAGATTATCTCTGTCTCAACTGAAATTTAAGAATTAGTATTACACCATACTTGAAATTGTGGTGGAATGTGTGTGTGTGCACATATACACAATATCCTAAACCATTTGAAAAAGAGGAATGAATATGAAATTTTTTTGTAAGTATCAGAAAAATTATTTTAAGATATAACATCCTTCATACCATGCAAGGTGTACTTATAAAAAGCAAAGAATTGTGTGGTTTTGTGTTCCACAATTATAAAATAAAAAGTAGTGTGAAAACTTTAAAATTGAAATATATTCTTCTATTTTCACGTTCTGTTAAGTAATATGCTTAGTTATATGCTTTAAGAAATATGCCTTTTTTTAAGAAAAAAAATCAATCACTTCAAGGGTTAATTTTAATTCATTTTCGAGTTTTAAAAACTTGTTTTTAAGTTTTAAGGGGACACCGTACGATTCAATTGACAAAAATCGATCAAAAAATCAAATTTAATTTTTTTAGCCTAAATTTTTCTTTATATACTTTTCTATAACGTCACAAAATTTGAAAGCTCTAAACTTAAAAAACGCAGAATTATGATAGCTTTCACGTTCGTTTTTATTTAGATCCCTATGGCAAATCAAAACTTTAAAAAACTGCCGTATCTCAGAAAGATAAAATAACTATTTTGTCTTCATTTAAAATGCTAAGGCTTTTTTTCTATTGCGCCTAATTCTTTGAAATTTTTTTTACCTATTCCCAATAGTACATGTAACAAAAGTTGGTATGCATTTTTGAATCAAAGCAATATTTATTTTTTAAAAAATAATTAAACTCAGAATTTATACATTTTTTAAGGAATTTTCAATAAACATTCATAAAAAGAAGTTTTGTAAGAATACCAATCAAGTTAACGCAAAACCCATACCAACTTTTATTATACATAGTTTGACGTACTTGTAAATCAAATTTCATGCGTGTGCGTCAATTTTTATAGGAAGAGTAGCATTTTAAAATCACTTCAAAAATTTCAAGTTTTTTCCTTAAAAAATTACATGGCTAGCTTTTTATGAAAATTTGAGCACAAAATATGTTTAACATAGCATACATACATAGGAGGCAACCAAAAAAATATTAAAAATCCTTAAATTAAAAATTTTTGCGTAAATCGTGCCAAGTCCCCTTAAGTGTTGTATTACGCGTTTTATTTCTGGAACTAACTTGAATTTAGTGAAATGGACTGGTTGTACGTACAGTAATTATTAATATACTTTTAGAAACTAATGCTCAATATTCCCGTTAAAATCTAATGGCGGGGGGGGCCAGGGGAAACGAAGATGCAAAATTTCTAAAAATATAATACAGCATTAAAGTTTTTAATTCGAGTTTTTTCTCTTTTCCTAAAATTTTTCTCGATGGAATTTTATCACGTTTGATCCCCTCGCTTCAATAGCAAGTAGTAGAAGATTAGATTGAAGTAAGTAAATTTTTATAAATTACTCTACTATTTCCAAATAATTATTATTACTAATACATGCTGATAAAGAAAAATTCTTTTCATCTCTGTTAACTTATAAATTTTGATTAATTCAAAATCTAAATTTGTAGGAAATAATATTTTTAAATAAATATTCAACATTTGAAAGTACCATA
>BMAV01009249.1:205593-222338 GCA_019973955.1 Trichonephila inaurata madagascariensis
TATTTATTCTCTGTATATAAAATATTTCTGTTTTATTGCAAAGCTTCAAATACTTTTATATTATTTTCATGAAGTAAGGAACGTTATAACATACTTCCACATTTTCTTCGCTAAGTCACGTACACAAAAGCATTATTTTGACGGGAAAGAAGATTTACCGGCTTGCAGGACGTCACATTTTCTTACATCTGGTTTGTGTAATAACAAATGTTCATCTTGTGAGTGGCCATAAGTGATAAAAATAAAAATCAAAAACTTTTGTTGGAGGAATTTATATCTCTTCATTTAGAAATCGCTGACAGTAATTTAATTCATTCAGTCTGTTCAAATTGATTTACTGAACATTTCATTTATGTGTTTATAGACAGATGGGGAACAAGCAATTTTCGTTATTTCTGGGCGTGAGTTTTTCTTAAAATAAATGTTAAAAATACCCACTTAACTTCTGACTTGGGTTCAAAAAGACATGACTTTTATCAAAGATTAATAATCTAAGTTTTTAAAATGTGTTATGCTTTTTGTTTTGCTTTTTTCAATTCCAATTGCTTCAGTTCATACTCTCCCTATATAAATATATTTATTTATAAATATATCTTTTTCAAATTTTCAGTCGTTAATAAAATACTTTTTATTCATTCATTCAAATTCAAATACATTTTTTTAAACTTATAGTGCATGACACTCGATGGAATTACAGTTTTTTCAAATATTGATTTAATTATTAAAGTTTATTTTTTAATTTTAAATTTATTCTGTGTTATTTTTGATGAAGGTAGAACTAGCTACAGTAGATGGGACCAGTTGGTTTTTCTAACGAATTTTTTGGGGATTCAAATACTTCTTTTTTTCATCCGCTCAAGTTCAAATACATTTTTTAAGCTTATAGTGGATGACACTTGATATTAATACAGTTTTTCAAATATTAGTTCATTAATTAAATTTAATTAACTAAAACAAAATATTTCTTTGTTGACCTAAGTAGGAAATGACTTTAACAATTTTTTTTGTACTACTAGTTTATATTTATATTGCAAATTGTAAAATAAATTCCTTGCATTTCAAAATTATAAAAGTTTTAAAGATGTTTGCAAATAGTAGTTTATATATCCAGTGGGAACAATCAGAGAGTGATTTTGTGCTGGCCGTTTCATTTCGTGGCATACAACTGCAAATTACACGCTAAACACAGTAGTTGCGATGAACAGTCATAAGAAAAACAAGTAATATAGAAAAAAATTCAAGTCCATTCCTACTTCGAATAGATGAATAGAGAGTATTTTATTAACGATTGAAAACTTGAATAAGATGTATATATAAATAAATATATGTAGGGAGAGAGTTAACTAATAGTAGGAATTGGAAAAAAGAGCATGATTTGTCTGCATTGTTGTAACAATGCACACCTGGATTTGGCTAGTTTGGCTGAAAAACATGTTTTCGACGCCGGCTTTTGTCTTTGTTTTAACAGTTACATTGTTACAACAATAGAGAAGAATCTAAGTTGATGTCAAAAATGGTAATTAATGTAATTAATTAATTAATTTGTGAAAAAACTATATTACATTAAGTGATAATACAGTTATCACTTGATACTTTACACTTATCATTTTATCATTTTATTTGAACTTGATTGGATGAATAGAAAGTATTTTATTAACGATTGAAAATTTGAACAAGATAAATATATAAGTAAATATATAGAGAGAGTGAGCTAATAGTAGGAATTGAAAAATGGAATATGATTTATAACTTTGGTAAAGTAGCATGAGAGATATTGGTGACGGTAATTCTATAGCTAAATGATGAGGGTAGCACCAATGGGGTAACGTCCCCCCCCCCCCCCCCCGGATCGCTAAGGTCCCAGAATTCTAGAAGTTTCAAAGCCTGCGTTATGTTATGGTTTACAGTCTTTTGTAAGATCCGGCATGGGGTCCAAAGCGTGTGACTTTGCAGGGTGACCATACTATTTTCCGTTACGCCACTTGGTAGGACTAAGCAGGCAATCCACTCTCAAAATTTCCTCACTATGCCAACAGGGAGAGTTAGAGTCTCAACTAATTTTATGTGCATTGTGGCATCTGAGATAAATAAAGGTAGAGTGATATTTATTAATTTAAATATTTAGTTTATTTACGTCACAGCTATTATTTACATATTATACATTGAAGTTTTTAATTTTATTAAAGAGATTATTAGAGTTCAAATGATGGGGTTTGTGAGGGAGGAGTTTCTTTTAAGTCCGTTCGTAGAGAAGTTTTCAGATCATCTCCCGTTCTCTCTCTCTACCCTTTTCTAGCTTCGGGGAGACAGAGGCCGGCATCTTTAGCTTCCAGTTACATCCAGCAAGTGGGTGGAAAGGGGTTCCTCGTGGTGTCAAAGGTTTCCGGGGTGATATAAAACAAGACCACGTGATAATTTTAAAGTTGCAGGTGATCCATAAAGAAGCCGATTCACAGCTGTGTGGCAGTAATCGTTACAGCATAGATTCTTCTACATGGCCTCCTATCTTCTTTAGGCAGAATTAATACCATTCTTAATAACTAAAATATAAATGAATGAAACTAAAGTTGGGATTAAATAATTAACTTAATTAATGTAGTTTATTAACCTAGGAAGGAGCTTTCTCATTTTGGAATTTTATATTTAAATAGAATTGGGTTGTGAATATATGAACTAAACAGAGTATATTTCATATTTCATATGAATCCTATCTTTAGCTTCAAAGATATTTTTAAATAAACACTATTAGTAAGCCTTGGTTCACATAAATAATTCATATAAATTTTCCAGTTTCGAATATTGTCAAATACCGTGTGAAATATGAGTACGTTACGTTCCCCATTTCCTTTAATAACTGTATTAAATATTTCACATATTCTTATTACTAGACAATTTTTTAATTTAAAAGAAAAAGATAATTATTTTAGGATTTTAAAACAAAATTTTCTATCGATTAGTAAAAATGTTTCCGAAAATTTTTAAGGAAATTAAAAATTTAATAATAGCAAAAAATTAAAAATAACATTAAAAGACCCACTTATTTTTATAGAACCTATTATTCAAAAATTTTCATTTGGAATCTTGCAAAATTTATGCTAATTTTAAGCTGGAATATCAGATTTGTGGAAAAATAGAACTTTTTCCGAAAGTTATGAATGAAATAAATTACGCCATCAAAATTATTCTAGATAACTATTATGATCTTAAATTTCTGTAACTTATCATCGATCGAGTTATTTCTGAACTCACAATCACTAAAAAACTAATCACTAGCACTAAAAAAGCAGTAAATATTTCTTTTTTCAATTCCTACTATTAGCTTACTCTCTCTATATATTTATTTATTTATATGTTTATTGTTCAAATTTTCAATCGTTAATAAAATATTTTCTATTCATCCAATCAAGTTTCAAATACATTTTTTAAATTGGTAGTGGATGACACTTGATGTTAATACAGTTTTTTCAAATATTAATTAATTAATTAAATATAATTGAAGTAATTATTGGCTGTTGACGCCAACTTAGATTCGTCTCTATTGTTGTAACAATGCAACTGTTAAAATAAAGACAAAAGTTTGCACCGTAAACCGGTTTTTCAGCCAAACCCTGTGTGCATTGTTACAACAATGCAGATAAATCATGCTCTTTTTTCAATTTCTCTCTCTATTATTAGTTCACTCTCTCTATATATTTATATATATAAATCCTATTCCAATTTTCAATCGTTAATAAAATACTTTATATTCATCCATTCAAAGTAGGAATTTATTTATTTTTTTATATATATATTACTTGTTTATATATTATATTGTTGTAACAATGCACACCCGGTTAGGCTAAAAAACAGGTTTTCGACGCCAACTTTTGTCTTTGTTTTAACAGCTACATTGAGCTGTTAAACATTACATAACAATAGAGATAAATTGCACTTGTCATTTCTGTTGCCTTTGGCAATATCTGACTATATCCTTATGTTTTATTATTACAACCTCTGCACTTTGTCATACACGACAAGAACAACAACAGCAATAGAGAAGAATCTAAGTTGGCGACAAAAATCGATAATTAATTCCCATGTGTCATACGCGCTGAATCAGCAACCAGGAGCTTCGTTTTATATAATGTCGCTAATAGATTGTATTTAATTTACATTATTATAATATACGTATAGTATAATATAAATAATAAAGAACTCACAATCACTAAAAAACTAATCACTAGCACTAAAAAAGCAATAAATATTTCTTTTTTTTTATTTACATGTTTTATAATACATTGCAACTTACTTATAACGAGTCGTGATTTCACGAGGAAATCGGACAACATGAAATCTAAGGGAACATAACTCGACAATAAGTTAGCAATATGTTTTTAATCATAAAATTTCTTTTACCGTCCTCCTTTCCAGTTAACTAATCATATTTCTTTGAAAAACTTCAACATTCCAAATTAAACCGAAAGTTAGTATATAATACGTCAGAAATCCTACGAACGTATGATGGCAGCTTTACCTATCTTGTTGATGCATGTGTGAAGACATATCACGATGAGCTTGAGGAGACAGACGGAGACAAAGAAGTTTGCCTGATGGACGACATTTACTTTGTGTAGGAAAGACAGGATTGGGGACTTTTGAAGCAGTCATTAATTGACCTACATTAGCAGAGAACCCTTGTCAAATTTTACTTTGCGATGCTAAAACTTTAAATCTTATCAGTCATTAAACATTTAGAAATTTATAGGAGCTAGAAGAAGGAATCAAAATTTTTTTCCAAAATCTGCAAAAAATATGATTTATCTTCTTCTACAGTCTCAAAGCTGTTAAAAAACAAAGAAAAATTAATGACTGAGTTCGATCAAAATAAGAAAGATGTAAATATTTGAAAAAATGTTCTAAAAGGGATTTAGAAGAAGCTATTTTTTAAAGTAATGAAAGCGTAACATAATTCAAATTTTCCTATAAATGCTTCACTCTTAAAAAACTAAGCAGAAAAATTTATACTGACCAATTTTGCTAATTTGGATTTGTATGTTTGAATGAATGGCTTGATCGACTCAATAGTAGACATAGGATAACCTTTAGAAAAGATACACAAAAGATGGCATTTATAACGCTAATGAAGCGGTAATTTTTTTTTACATCGTTACCTCACAGCAGACTTCCAACTTCAAGGGTGCAAAGAGTGCTGGAGGCAAGCTGCACAAAATCGATTGACAGCTTTAATGTGTTTCAATATTCCTGGCGCTGACAAGAACCTGAAATTCCTGGCGCTGTTGGCTATTGTCAAATACCTATGCATTTTGTGCATGTAAAAAACCTTACTGGTGATTATAACCACAGCAAGAAAGCATAGGTAACTTCTGATATTTTCAAGAAATTGATTTCTAAATGAGAGAAGTTAATGAGGGAAGAAAAGCATAAAGTTCTGTCCTTCTAATTGATAATTCTTAAGCACATCCTGTAATCACTAGACTTACAAATATCAGAATTGGTCTTTTTGCCATCCATTTCTACAAGAGCTATCCAGCCTATGGACCGAGAGATCATCAGACATTGGTGACGTCGGTTGAATTCGAATAACACCAGAGATGGGGATAGTACATATGTTTATATTACAGAAACTAAATATTTGCAGTTAAAATTTACATTGAAAAGTTGTAATGCGGGTAAATGAAAATTACACCTTTGAAAGTGATGCGGATTGGTGCAAACAAAGATCTTGCGTCGTTGCCAGTGCGCTTCCTGTTTCCAGAAAGTCCCGGTACGGGGTTCTAAAGTTTCAGTTGGGATAGGAAGGAGGGAAAGAGTATGACGCGCTCAATCATAGTTAAGTGAGGAGTGTAGGAAACACAGGTTTTAAATTAAACTTCTGTAAGCACTTAATTTTAATTCTCGATAGAAGAGAAAAATAGGAACATCTTCAAATGCTAATGTAAATGTACTCGAAGCTATGCGTTTTATGAACGATGCACGAAAAAAAGTTATATCAACATGTAATACCAATTGCTTTCGTAAAGCTAGTTTGGACATTTCACAAGAGAGATAAATCACTAAGGAAGAATAAAAAAAGTAGATGTTGTTGATGCTAATGTTATCACTTCCAATATATCTATTCCTGAAATTCAAGCTAAAGCAGATGCAAAAAAAATTAAAAAAAATAGTGACAGTGATGATGATAACGGAGAATGTAGCGAATTACACCTTCGACATACTCAATGGCTTTTAAAAGGGCAGGGAAACTACAAACATTTTCAAAGTCGGGGACAAAGTTTTTCGAGGTGTGAGTCTCATTAAAAGAACAATAACACAAGAACGAGACAATAAGTTCAAAGCAAATTAACTAACTTCTTTTGTGCTGTATAGAAAATGAAGTAGAAATAATGTAAGTTTGTGTAAGAACTTTTGTGATTTTTTACGAACTCACATTTATGAAGAGTAATCGGTTACAACAAACAGATACCATGGTCCCTTTAAGCTTGTTATAAGTGAGTACGACTGCGTTTATTACAAGAGATTTATAGTCTTTTAAAATAGACAAAATTTTCATCATTGCTCAAAACTTTTCTTGCAAAATAAAGCTAATGCAAACACTTCATATTTTTTCTATTTGAATAAAAATATTTAGTCTAAATTTTAATCTAACATGTTCATTATCATAAGCATTCAAGAAAACAGACTTGAAATTTTTAACATAAAAATGGGAATTTTAACGACAAAATTAATGCATATTCAAGTTTCTTAAGCTTTAAAACTAGAATGTCCGTCGGTGTCAATTGGACACCGAAGCGTATTTAGTTTGTTCTCTTTTTCGCATTTCCGCAGGGAATTTGGAAATTTTTCGTATTTTTAATAATTTTCATAGTAATTACACAGAAAAAAGATTTGTTTTCCTAGATTAATTAGTACAGATTTTACAACTAAATATACCAAGAACGTCCGCTGGTGTAGTTTCAAAACCAAGGCAATTTATCATTATAAATAGCGGTCTTTCAGAAAAGATAGTTCACTAAGTAGATACTATTAGTAAAACTAACTTCCAGAAGTAATATAACACATTTATTTGACCTTGAATGAAGTGTTATTGGGTTCAAAGTGGAAATGAGTCAGTTATACTAAAATCGTTGTGTCTAAGTGTTTCGTTACATAGTTTTTGCTTACCTGCTCATAAAAAAATTCATTCAATTTTCGAACCTTGTGCAGGGCAGAAACTCTAAAACGATGAATCGTAGAAACGGTCTAAGCCTTGATGAAATTACTAATTTGTTGCGAGAGTTTTCTGAGAATGAATTGGATGGCGGTAGCTGTGACTTGTTCTAATTTAAATTCCGAAGAAGACATAAGATTAAGTGAAAGTGATCGCAAAGAATCTGAAGGAAGTGCAGATAAAATTGTTAATGTTCTAATAAATCCTGGTTTATATGTTGCAAGGGATGGTACAGAATGACAAGTAATATTCCTGGCAGATTAGCGACTCAAAATGTTTTGCGACAAAGAAGTTGTCCAACAAGCATCGCGAAACATAACATCAATGTCAGTATTTTATGATATCAAGATTCATAATATATGATAATTACGTGAAGCAATATTAAAAAGTCTTAAGACTAAGCCCTACTGAACAGTAGTCCTACAATTATTTAGTTATTACAAGTATTTTATATATTTTATATCGCGGTGTCGAAACGACTCCGGTGGACATTTAAGGGTAATAAAAATACCGCACGTTCTAGTGTTAAAGGGCCCCCATTCCTTCTTAAAAAAGATATCCCATTTTCTGCTCTCTTTCAAAAGTGTTTAAAGCATCATAAATTTCCAATTGAAACTTTTTGCTCTTCATTACAACCAGAATTCATTGTTGTTTGTAAATCTTACTTATATCTTCATGCGACTGGATATTGAAATCATTTAAATTAAAGAGTGAAATCCACAAGCAAATTAGGACTTAAAATTATCCTTAAGAATGAATTAAATCCATGAGTGTGTCCTTGATTGATGAATGTATTTTAAAAGTAACCAAACAATCCCAATCCCAATAGAAGCCATTAACTTACACACAGTCATAGGATAAATATATATATTTTAACTTTTCCTTGACATGTATCATTTTGAAAACTCAAAATGGTTTCACAATCTTCGATTTCGAAACTTTTCCATAACTTATATACTTTATTCTAAAGAATGAAAAAAATAATAATACATTACACGAAAAAAAATATTTTCATTAATCATGCTGTCTCAAAATGAGCCTATAGAGAATTTCATTAAAAAAACCCGATATTGTTACATTTTCAATGAATTGGATGACACTAGTAATTGGAATTCAATATTCCACTGATGCTAACGAAAAAAGTGCCAGATTTGCTAAAGTAATAATCCTTTATAAGCAGCAATATATTCAATTGCTGACAATTTCATGCTAAAAATAATTAGGATCCGACAAATAGTTTACAAATACTACTTTTCCAAAAGAAAAATTCCTTCTTTTCTAGAAAAAGAATTTCCTCCTTTCAATAATTTATAAATCACAAGAAATCGGATAATAAAAATACAGATTAAGTTTTATTCTATCTTACTCGACAAATTCCTAATGCAAAACACGTTTGCAATTACCTATACATCGTAAATGTATTTTAAATCTAATTGTATATAAGTACCCTATAAGAATTAAGCACACATTTTTTCATACATCAGTCATTTTATTTTACAATCGAATAAAACCCGAAAGACCAATGAATTCATCAGTCTAGCTGGCACAACAAGTCACAAGTGAAACAACCAACAAGTCAAAACCTAGAACATGCAGAACTAGTCAAAACCTGCAGAAAGATTTCTCAGTCAATTCCCAGTAAAAGCGAACCTCGTTTTCCTCAAATGAAATGTCACATTGACTCAATAGACTTACAGCACGCTTTTGTTTTCCTTAAGCCGAAGATCAGGTACTGCCAATCATTTACTAGCCACTTCCAAATCATTCTATTCTGGACTAAAACCCTCCCCTTTCCGAAATAGGCTCTGAGCAGTAAAATATCCCCCTTCGTTACCTTACAGATGCACCTTTGCATTCCCAACTTCCTTTTGCGTGCGGGACGTAAGGATCCAAATCGATTTCGTCGGCTGCGAGCGCGTGGGCGATAACTTAAAGGGAGCGAAGCGGAGCAAGCCCTTTCCCACCCCCTCTCGTAAACCTTATTTTATTGATCAGGGGTTGGTCCTCCCCGTGAAATCTCTTGAGATACACAATCGTGTGTCAGGATGAGCTGAGGGGAGGAGGTGAAAGGTAAAATTGGAGGGGGTCGAGTTCCGATAGAGCCCCCCCCCCTTAAATGGTTCGCGCCTGCGGGGGCTTAGAGGTGCGTTCTTTTTTCACAGCAATTTGGTGGCCTTCCGCAATGGCCTTTTTATGCGAACGCAAGAGAAATACTAACCATGAAATTCTGAAAGAAAAATATAAAGATTTGATGACTGAAAGTGTATAAAAGAAGTTCTGAAATAAAATTTTTTGGGGTTGATTAAAATTTATTGGCTAATAGGGTTATTTTGTTTTGCAATTCCATTAATAAGTTGCGGTCTCAGTGATTCAAAATTAAACACAATGATTAAAAAGATTGCAACATTCCTACTTTTTATAAAAAAAATTAGGAAAAATGCTGCAGTGGCGTAACTTACATCCCAGCAACCCCCGAATCACGAGGAGGCAGGATTCTAAGAAGCTCAAAGCCTGAATGTCACCAATTACGTACAGTTTTGCAATCCTTTGTAAGGTCTGCCTTGGGGCTCAAAACCTTACTTTGCAGGAGGGCCTTAATATTTCCCGTTATGCCACTGGTTGAGCATATAATTTTTTTGGAGATAAAGACTAAATCACGAGGAATTATCGCTTCTTTGAACATATTGAGTGTGCCTGAATACTTTTAAATAGTTTCGTAAATTGGATCACAAAAAATGAGATGCTAACAGCATAATTTTCAATTGGTTTTAAACTTGTATATGATAGCATTTCATGTAATAGCTTATTTATACAAGAAAACACAACTTAAAGTCATTTGTATTAATATCTTTACTGTGTACAGTAAAGATATTTCAGAAATATAATGCTTAACTAACTTTGATTTTTTGAAAAAAACATTGTATCGAAACTACACAATGGTACATGGACAGTGATTTTTTTAAAATCATTCATTTATAATCATGCTTGGGAAACGTCTTAACATTTTGTAGAATCCATAGGGGGTTACTTTGATTAATGTCTAAGTATCTAGGAAAATCGAATATTTAGGTTCTAATATTAAAAAGAAAATAGCTTTTTTTAAATAAAATACATACTGCAATTTTTCAGCAGAAGAGATGTAAAAAAAGCAAAACTGTATTTGAGGAAGACGAAATACAATTAATACTACGGGAAGATGAATAAAATGAAAGCGCAGGAACTGTATCTAAACTATCTCAAACTATATCTAGACTCGGTAAATTTCAACAATCATCAATCACTAAAGAAATAGTGGAAATATAAATCAATTCTATTAGAAACTTAGTTTATTCAATTCCTTTTCTTGACTACGCGTGGAAGGAATGTAATTTATAAGAGCAAAAAGATGTAATTACTTCATTTCTTAACCTATTTGCATAAAATAATTGATAAGTAAATGCAAATTCTCTGAAAGAAATGGAATTGATCGATTACAATAGAAAAACAACATTATATTAGGAGTGAGCAAATAACGGCCAACATACCACATGTGACCCCATAGAATCGTTTTAAAAATTCTCCAAGAAAGTTAAAAAATAAAATTAAAAGAAAACGTTGTCTACATTTGAATCGACATACATTTGTTGTGAGCAAAGTTTTTCTTACAGAGTAAATATAGATGCAATTTGGTTGACATTAACTTACAGGTTGTTATGACAATTTCAACAAGCAATCAATCCTGATACTAAGCCGGCACTTCTCGTGAAGGGTATGTCATACCCACCGTCTAACTTTTTGCCTCCTTCTAAATCTTTTTTTGAAAAAGGATAGTTTCTCGTGTAGCTGACTTTAAGGTCTTATCCTTTGAGGAGCCTTATCTTGTAGGAGAATTCTAAATATATATTATTGGATGCTGCCTCTTCCGGTATGTCATACGCTACGTGGGAATCACCGTTACAGTTCTGAATGCATGAGCCTGTTTTAAATCTACCTTAGCCTATGGCTTATTATTGTAGTTATGATGAAGAAATGTGATATTTAAGTAATTTAATAGATATAGTACAACAGTATATATATATATATATTCGGGTGAAGAAATTCTCTTCGTGGTTATGATGAAGAAGAATCAAATGATGAAGAGTATAACATCAAGTATGATTCCTTCACTGAAATCGATCCCTATTTAGAAGAGTTTGTATAACTCTTCTAAATCTGGACTATACTCTCTATACTCTTCTAAACTCACTGTTGAAAATAAATGTTTTATATATAGAGATACAAAAACATTAGGGAAGAGCGTAATTTTAAAGGAGACAACTGGCACACATCTTATCCACTTTCAGATGAACTTTTGAAAGAAAAAAAATTGCTGGAATAATAAGAGAAAATAAAAAAGAAATTCCAAAACTTTTGAATTTTAAGAATAGAGAAGTTTACTCCTATATGTTTAGTTTTAAAAAGATCCAAATTAAAAAAAATTAAGATCCAATGAAAACATCGCACACACTCACGAGATTAAAGAAGTGTATAAATAATGTACTGAATGCCCTTATTAAAAGAACAGAAAAACAAAATTTACGTGTGTAAAATGTAATAAACATGTATTTCATACTTTTCTTTATTTTTACTTCTGTATACAAATTTTACGGTAAAAACAGAAGTTTCGGTCGTTTTTTTCGCGCGATTGATGCCGGGTTAAAATCGTGTGATAAGGTGCATTTGTCTCATTAAACTGATTCTAAAACAAAATGTGCTTGCAGCAATAGATGAAATGAAATTAGCACAGTAAATAAATTGAATAAAACTTACACTATTTTATTCAACTTATATTTATTGATTTTTATGGAACAATTTAAAACTTTTCTGGGATACAAAGTTAACTAAAGAATGGAATCATTTTAAAAAGGTGCGGCCCTACGTTTTCCGTTATCCTCTCCAATCCGTTATCTTACCCAATCCGGTCCATGAACCAAAACAATTGGTCGTCCCCGCATTGTATAAAAGTGTAAGAGAAAAAAAAAGCAAACCTCACAAATTTATAACATTTTTTTTAAAGTACTTTCTATTATAGTAAATGACTGTAGTAAAATTTAGCATAGTAACAAGGCTATGAGCAGAAAAATCAACATTATAAAACACTGTGTGTCTCTCTCTTGTGCTATTTTTGTTTCAAATACAGTCGTACCTCTATATAACGAGCCTCTATATTGTGAATTTTTCTAAACATCGAACTTTTTCCTGAAACCTTGAACATTTCACGATTTCCTTCGTAAAATAACCTCTCTATAGCGAAGTGTATTTTCTATATAACGAACTTTTTCTTTTGTGATTCAATTCTAGTTCTCCCTTTTTTTAAAGTATTTCTGAAAAAAAATTTCAAGTTATTCTTTCTTTAACACATTTTATGGAGGTCATAATTCTTGAACTGGTTTTATTAGATCCTAACTCAACGAGAGTAATAGAGTTCTGGACGTTTCATCCAAGAAGTGTAAACTTTAACCCCCCTTGTCCAGTTCATTAGAAACATCTTCGATATCCTCCTTCACCCTCAGTGGAGTTATCAAGTGTTCTAATTATAAAATAATGTATGTTTAATATTACTTGTATGCTTTAAATTATAAAATGTCCTTAAAATTTATTAATTTTAGTATATAAAACTATTTTTTTAATGTTGGAAATACAGTGAATTCTTCGACATTCTTTTTTCTGGTTTCCTTGCAGTTTTTCTTTTTTTTTGTGGGTTAGATAGATAAAATAAATAGTGTTAATTAAAAAGAGGTGTGAATAATTACGTTTTTAATATATAGTGCTTATGAATTTAAAATTTGTTTTATGTGGTTTATAAAGTATATTAAAAGATAAACCTCTATATAACGAATTTTCCATGAACTTTGTTCCGGGATTAGTAATATAGAGGTCCCACTGTATTCATTTTTTTATTACGTATTCATTTCATTTCAGCACATGAACGTGTTATTGCCTGGACAAACCCTTCGATTAATGTGAACAATGCAATGGTTATATTTCTATACATAAACGAATACTTTTCTGTGTGAAAATATTTTGACAAAAAGAGAAATACATAAAAAGTAATGCGTGTTGATAATGAAACGAAAACCTATCATTAAAAAATGCTTAGACAAAAACTGTGGCCGCGAAACGCTTATTTTGTTAAACAGCATATTTCATTATCTGACCTTCAGTTTGGCCTCACCATGGTCATCTAAGGCATCAATTTTTGTCATTAGGTATAAGTATCTTACATTTTTCAGACATTTTAACTGTTTCAAGCTTATCAATATTTTTTTTCACAAAATTGTTATTATTTGGTGTTTTATGCAATGAATTTATTAATTGTGGCGAATATATTAAACATTATTGGAACTAATGTATGATACTTTACTATAGTTAATAAAAGGTGAAAAATCAAAATTTTATTCATTTTAAAAAAAATTACTTTAAAAATTAAGAAAAATTTACGTTTTCATGAAATGTTTTTTTAAAGCTTCATTTAAATTGAAATATGTTATGAAAAATATCGTTATACTTAAACACGATTAAAGCAATGGAACATATAGGAATTTTTTTGTACTTGTCAAAACATTCATTTTCGTCTTAGAAAAGACTTTTTTTCTGGTGCTAAAAGAATATCAGATGTCAATCCTTGTTATTAAATACTAATTCAAGAAAATAAAGTTAATAGGCACTTAGATTAAGAAAATGAAACAATACATGTATTTTAACAAAAAAAAGGTGGTTTTTTATTAAAAGGAATAGCAAAGGGAAAAAAAGCAAAATATTTCTCAAAATTGTACTTTTATAAAAATTTATCATAAAACAGAAATAAAATTTCATTTTATTTGAAAAATTGTGCTGCAATGAGAAACCTGCCATGTTTTTCTTCATAAACTGTTTATTTTCACAAAAAGGAAAAAGTAAATATATTTTTTACTTTCTCGGAAAGAATAATTGATGGCAAAAAGACAATCAAGAATCAATTTTAAAAAATAAAAAATAATTGCAGTGTGGTAAGATATGAAAAGAATACATATTGTATTTTTATTTTTTTCATTGCTAATATATGATATTAATTCAAACTAATATAAAATTGTCTTCATTTTTAAGGTTTTATTTTGCTCCACCAGATGCTATCAAAGTGAAATCTGACTTTTTAAAGAAAGAAAATAATTTTTTATTTAATTCTTTTTTTTGCAAATATGTTTCATTGTGTCAAAGAAAATGATATAGGAAATAGGGAAAAAAAACAAAAAGTAGAAAAAAATCTAACAGTTTAATTTATTTTCTTTTGGCATTGCAGAAAACTTTAACACTTCAAGTCGAACGTAACTCCTTTCTCTAAACATCTCTAAAAAAATCTCTATTGAGAAAAAAGTTCATATCAAATAATTTAAAAACTGTACATAGCTTAAAAAAATAAGTTTTAAATTTTGATATTGTAACGATAACTCTTCAGACCTGATAATGAAAAAAATAAGCTTTTATTTGGAAAGGTAAAAGAAATAACTATGACTCATAAATCAATGTGTTGATTTCTTTTGATTTGAAGCCTTTCTCTTTGAATTAAAAAAATATCTTCTCATATGAGTACATATTAAATGTGTAATTTATATTTAAATAAGCAACACACAGACGGTTTAAATTAGCGTATTCAAATTGTAAACGAATTATGCCTTTCCTTTATCTCAAAGTATCTTTTAATTGCCTTTTTTCCATGGTTCAAAATCACGTGGTCCGTCACCAAAAGCCCTCCTGTAGCTGAACAGTGCGACGTTAATATTCACTCACTCACTAATTGCCTTTTTTTAAATGTGATGTTTGTGTTATTTTATTTTTTACATGCGCCATTGATATTTTGAAATGGGTTTTAGTATTATAAGATTCATATAATTTCAATTTTTTACTTAACCCTCTAAGCGCTTAACACTTAAAGTCTTGCCATTCTGGAGATGCTTCAAAAATGCACCGCACATATTTTTTTGCTTTCAGGTGGGGTTCTCAAAAGCGGTTGAGCCGTATTTTTAAGAATGCGGCTCGGCCGCTTTTGGGAATCTTGCTTGAAGGCAGAAAAAGCATCTCTGGAATGGTGGAATTTTACGTGCAAACCGCTTGGAGGGTTAATTGTGAAATTGTGATTGATTTGTATATATTTAAATATATATGCATACAATATCTTTTATTTGTATTAACTTTTTATTTCATCTTTAAAAATATCTTATGAATAAAAAAAGCTATTGTTGTTTTAAAAATGATGTAAATTTTCATTATTATGTTTTTTGCCATTGAATACACTACAGAAGAAATATCTAAAAGAAATTCTTTAAAAGTGTATACAGTTAGAATATTCTTCAGTTACTTTACTAAGGGTTATGACTCTTGTCATTGATAAAACTATTGTCATTTACAGAAAAAAAATTGAACGATGATATATACATATATATAAATTCTTTTCTGTACATGACATGCAAAGCATGAATATTTCTTTTCTTGACATATTTGGTTTTCTCATGTTTTCTTCAAACTCGCATATGAATAATCCATTTTTCTTTTCCTGTTCATATTCACTTTTTCGCTGCCAAACTCAAACTCATCTGCTTTCGTTCCCAAGTGAGCAAACCCAGCTGCTCGAATCAAGAATTTCCAATATTATATATTTCTTGGCAAAATTTTTAACCTTCTTTCTATATTTAAAAATATTCTTAGATTTAGATATAGACATGAAGGAACTTCCTTTTATTTAGAGTTTATTTGGTTCAAAATTCGACAAACAAAAAGAAACACATTCGCAAATAATGTTTAAAACAATTAATTATATAAATTAAGATTTTAACGGTAGATTGTACAGATCTTTTTATTTCCTTAAATTATGAAACAATATTTTTTGGAAGTAAGTGTACTCTAAACCAGTTTATTCAAATAAAATAAATCCTCAAATAGCTTTGTATATATATATATATATATATATATAAATATATCAGTTATGCAAGGATATGTTTAATTTGTATGTTGTTGCGGTGGCAATTGAATGTCTTGGATATTCATCAAATCAACTTTTATATAATTGTACCATCTGGGGATTTACTTAGAGTGTGCAAAAATACACGAGCTGGAATTATATGTTTTCTGAATTTAAATACATAAGGTAAAACTGGGTAAATATAATATTAAAAATATAACCCCCATTTCAAGTGAACAGAAATAACAGTTATTTTTAGAAATCACATCAGAATTTTAGGTATGATATTCTTGTTATATTATTTTATTCTTTTGATTGAAATCGCTAACTAACCAGACAGAAATTCAAGGATTAACAGAGATTTATATACATATATGACATGATTTTAGAGTCAGAAACAGACTTAGTTTTTAAAAAGGATCTTTATTTGATCAAAGTTAGACATTATCTGACGCAAGAGGCAGAGAGAAAAAAAGAACGCTACCGAATATCTTAAGTGGGTTTAACACATAAAACACCGATCGCGGCGTTCATGAGTGCTCTTGAAAGTTAATGCTGGCATATAGGGCTATTAAATATAACGAT
>BMAV01009249.1:228350-250788 GCA_019973955.1 Trichonephila inaurata madagascariensis
TGAGAAAAACGCATTTAAAGTTTGTAAAGGCATAAAACAAAACTTATAATGCCAGTAAGGCTCTACTTTTTTAATATGTTATTTTCCAATGTATGTTCTACATTAAAACACTATTTCAATTAAATATGACTGAAAATAACATTTTTAATTCAAAATATATTTTTGCATAATATTGATAGCATATGTTAAGATGACAGTTTATTCAGTTTAATCTTAACCTAATATTTTCACAAAAACTTTGAAAAACAAAGCATTTATGTACAAAAAATAACGATACTACCTTAAGCTAAATATAGCCGAATTTGTTCGTAAAATTTAAATTTTTTCAGTTTTAAATTGGGTCAGTTTAGGAAGTTTTAGCTCTTGTCGCGTGCGACTTTAAAATACTAAAATATAGTACTACAATGTGTTTAGCATAATGTAGTTTGGTACATCAAGAAAATTTTCATTTATATCTGCAACATTTGCATTCAGAATACTTGTATTCGGAAGGCTACTTGCAGTATCAGCAGATGACTGATTTTTAGATACATCATTTTCAGTAGTATTCCATCTCTTCGAAATATTGTTTCTCCCAGCAACCTGAGAACGCTTTGGCCATGGCATTTTCTCTTCAGGAAAAATTAATCATAAAGCTTTTAAGTTATATAAACTATTTTTAAAGCAAAAATTGACCATTAAATTAATCTTAATTAATTAATTATGAGAACTCAAAAAACTCAAAACATAATAAAGCAGGAATGATTTTAGTAATAAAAATTGGAATTAATAAACATTTCACTCAAAAGATATGATTTTGTTTAATAATATTTTTAATTAATTCAAGTTAAGAGTGAAAAAATGCTTTAAAAGAAAACCGAAACCAAAACTATAGTTCCTAAAATTTCAAATATCTTAAAAACTAATTTGCTGAAATATCTGAAATTTGGTGGCAAGCTCCTCTATGATATAGGCCACTAGAAAATGCAAAAAAAAATCGGTAAACAGGAAATTTTTAGGGTACTGTGCAGCCTTAAAAACCGTTAATAACTAGCGAATTTTTTCATTTGAATCAAAGCCCCGACAGTTGTACTAATCATATTTGACACATCTACTGATGATAACATTTTTAATCCAGTTCACAATAAACGTGCACGCTTGTTATCAAGTAGCGATGAATAGTTGTTGGTAGTTTTCTGCCTAATTTTTTATTTGAATTTTTATATGTTGCATGTACTAATGTACTAGACTAAATTTTAAATGTACACATTAATTTTAGTTTTGTTTTGTAATAAAAACGAATTGTTTTTATTCTACAAATATGTAACATGGATTTTATTATTACTTATTCTGCACGGATTTTCGGTGAAAATGTTTATTTTTCTCATTACGCACGATTTGTTTTAAGTTGAGGAACATATCCCCAAATTCATTATATGTCACATGTATTTTTTACATGAATTTTTTCCACAGTTTTCTAAAGAACTTATCTAACATGTAAAAAAACAGTTGAGTGCATTTCTCTGCCAAAAATAATTTTAAAAACCTTCGTTGCTCGTAAGCATAAAATGTAAATATAAAGTAAAATATGCTATATCTTGAATGTTAAGGCTTGTTATTTTATGATCATTTAAAATTTAAAGGATGCAAAAATTTTAATAAACTTGAAAAATCTTAGCTTTTAGATTTTCTCATTTTTTCAACCGTACTGAGCTTTCTTTTTCCTTACTTTAAAAAAAAGTGTAATATTTAAAAAAAGAAAAAAAACAAGTAATATAATTTTTTTTAAAGTCAATTCCTACAAAGGTCAACAAAGATTTTTTTCGTTTATTAGATTTAATTAATGACTTAATATTTGAAAAAACTGTATTAACATCAATTGTCATCCTCTACAAGTTAAAAAAAATATATTTGAAGCCAAGAAAATATTCGTTAGAAAACCGTACTGGTGCCATCTGTTGCAGATAGTTCTAACTAAGCCAGAAATAATGCAGATTAAATTTAAGATTAAAAAACTAAAATTTAATTAATGAATTAATATTTGATAAAACTGTATTAACACCAAATGTCATCCACTACAAGTTTAAGAAAAATATAGTTGAACTTCAGTGGATGAAAAAGAGTATTTAATTTAAGAATGAAAATTTGAATAAGATATATATAGGGAGAGTGTGAAATAATAGTAGAAATTGAAAAACAAGTCACCAAATTATTTTGAATTATAAAAATAGTAATTAACATTGATCAAGCAACAGATTGCATGGTAGGAGCAATTTATTTATGTTGATTTCCAAGAGCAATTTAGTTTCGCACCATCAAACTCCAACTCCAAATTTTAAGTTCAAACATTCCGTCTTTGTAGTAAAACGTTTGAACTCTAACATTTCCAAGAAAACGTATCAAAGTCTGGAAATAGCCACAAAATACTTTATTTTATTCGCAACAATCTTTAATTCCCTTCGGATCTCATAAATTATCAGAGAGAGTATTTTGTTCTTAGTGCAATTCGAGAAATCCAGTCTAAAGAGACATTAGAAATTCCCTAGACACTGATATGGAAACGAAAAACCCTTTTAAATGTGACAATCGAATCCCTTCCTTAAGAAGAATCTTCTGTTCTTAACGTTATTGTGTGTCGGATTACTTGAAAGTCCTCGATTGCAGAAACGCATTGAAGAAAGTTTAAATAGAAAATCGGATGTGTTTCCCCTTCAACTTGATTTCAAATTCTTTTCACTAATTTAATTGTTGAAAATTCCCTTGCTGTTGAATCATTGTTTGGATACTTAAATAACAATTAGATTCGTCAGTATTATATTTACTTAATATTACTAAGATGATGAAGTAAGATTCAAAGCTGTGGATACAATTTTTGATTAAGAAACAGTTCTTTTGGCTCAGGATATAAAAGACTTAAATCAAAAGAACATAGATAATTATGTATATACACTATGCGGATTCAGAACTTGCTAATTGAAAAACATTATCACTGATTAATTTCTAAGAAGTTAGTAACGTACAAAATAATGTGTTAATTGCTTTTTAATCGTTGTAGAATTTATATTAGAATGTTTTAAAATTAGAATAAATATTCGCGGGGGTTTTTTTTTGTTTTACCCACTTTTAAGGTGTGACGTCTCTCGCGTCTTTCTGATTAACATGACTCCTATGTTCTTTGACGGCCACGATTAATGGCAAAACTTTCCAACCCAATACCAAGAAGAGAAACGGATCGAATATGTAAATGAGATATACTATAAAAGGATAGTGTGGCAAACCTAGATATAATAGCGATAGCATAATATAGCGTAGCAGGCTCAGAGGTTGTAGTGTGGAATCATTCTGATCAATAGCGTGATAAAGCTTAGTGCGAAATCTTGCTCATCAAGAATTAACAGTCCGATAGTTTTGGAAAGAATAGAAGCCTAGGATAAAGAAGTTGGAACCTTCGTTAATAAAGTTTATAGATACCATTATCTAGGTAAAGGAACCAGGACTGAGAAAGGTAATATTAGATATAAGTAATTAGATAACAGGATTATTTAGGATAATTGAGATAGAAGATCTAATTGCGTGATCTGACTTAAATACGTGATTTAATTTGGGCTCGACTCTCACTCTAATTAATAATTGTCAAATTAGAACTTAAGTATTATAAGTTACTCTTAATAAAAGTTGTATTAAGAATTATGTCTCTTCATTTTGATAATCCCACACCTCTAGCTTACGCGGAACCGGCAAGACATGGTCATCCCAGGATGGCTATGTCTCAAAGGTATCCGACTACGTTCGGAACCGAGATTTTAAAAAAGCGCATAAATGGATAATTTTCATGATATTTAGTGTCACTTAGATTAGAATACATGTATAAAATTGTTTTAAGGACATTTTGAGAGAAAACCATTTTTTAAATACAATATTTCGGCAAAAAATTAACTTAGAATAACCTTTTTTCAAAATGTTCTCCTTTTGTGAAAAATGCTTCTATTATAATAATATTTTGCCTGTACATAGCTCAGACCTCTGTACAGAGGCTCAACTACGATTTTTGAAAAATTAACATTATTTTCAGAGTTACAACCCATTGAAATAATAATTGGCGTACATGGATAAACCCACTTCTATGTTTTAAATATAAAGGTCTTTATATGTTCATTTTTTGTCAAAATATTGTATTTAAATAATTTTATATTGTAATACTATTCTCAAAACAATTTAATATACATTTTTTAACCTAAGTGACGCTAAATATCATAAATATTATCCATTTACACGCTTTTGCAAAATCATGGTTCCGAACGTAGTCGGATACCTTAAGTAGTGTACATGTCGACTCAGGAGATTAGAGGTAGTGCTCCCTCTTCGTAAGCCCAAGGTTGTGGGCTCAAAACCGGCTGATGTCGATAGCTTTTCTGTATGTGAAAATCGTTAGCTCGCATGCCATATAATTATTATGATTGTTAACTTGACTATGGTACCCTCGGCAAAATTAAATCACAGCAGAAATTGAATTGAGTAAATTCAAACATCTCAAATTTTGGTAATGGAAGCGCCACTAGATGGTGCCACCAATGAAATGGCTCCCTCTCTTGGGAACTTGTCGTGTTTGCAAATGGCTTAGCTGCCAAAATGTAGCCTATTCGAAAGAAATAAACACGCAACGTACATCGTAATTGTAAACTGACTACCTACCGTCAATTAACAGTTTATGCCGTAACTTTTTAATCCTCTTAAATGAAAAATTTATGAACAGACAAAAAAATAAAGTAGAAACCAACTAATTCAGTGCTTCTCAAACTTTCAATATTCGCGACCCAATATTCAATCATCATTTTCATCGCACCCCCCTCCATATAGTAACAATGTATTGAATTCAATAATATTGTACTTTGACACTAAAGCTACAATATTACTTTACCCTCTTATATGCCACCAACGTATATAAACGTCTCACCCTGCCAAAACATTAATTTTCTGGACGTATATATACGTCTTTCCGAAGTACGATATTTTCTGTGTACTGCTATTCATAAAAAAATCCGAAGGCTTTGGAATGCAATAAAAGTATTGACAGTATTTGTAAAGGATTCACTCATTTTAGAGGATTTGCTTATTTCTTCCTTTTCTCCACCCTCCCACCAAAAAAACATCAAAACGCGCGCGCTTACGTAGAAAACGGTGGCATTGGGGAGCGAATCGTGAAACTTAGGGAAGGAATTAATTATAAGTCATACAAATTATCAAAATAAGTGTTAATACAAGCCCATGGTGTCACTGATAATAATCAAACTTGTTTTTAACCTAATATTCTTGAACTAATAATGAAATGCATTGTACAGTACTGATACATTTATAAGTGTATTATATCAGTGTAAAAAAAAATGTCTATTTTATAATTTATTATACCAGAAAGTGTTTTGTTTGTTTACTTTCAGTAAATTTTTATAATTTTTTCAATAATCTTTTGTTTCCGACTTTTCAATATGCTCGCGCCCCCCCTCATAGAGTAATCACGCCCCCCAAGGGGGTGCGTCCCACAGTTTGAGAAACGCTGACATAATTACTATCGTAAGTCCCCTCTCAACAAACAAAATTTTATCGTTGTTAATGACTCAAGTAAAGGTAAATGTATATATATATATATAACAATGTTAATGAATTTTTTTCATTAACTTAGTTAATGAGGGATAGACGATCTCTAAAAAGAATTTAAGATAACGAATCGGTTTTCTATATAATTTGCTTCTCATTATAAAATTCGCTCAAATTTCAACTTTCGTAAAATTTAGTTTTAAGTTTCGCATGTGCAAAGATTTAAAAATGTACTTTTTTTAATATTAAATTAGCAAATCAAAGAAATATGACGATAAAAATTTCTCATTCAACACTTTTTATAAGTATTCCAAGATAATTATTTTCTATTTCTAAAAATATCAACAAGTATGATACTCATCGTATATAAATGTAAATAAAAGGTAATATTATAATTATAATCATATCTAGTGAAAGATAATATTTGACAAAACCTTAGAATTTTAAATTAATAATTTAAAAAACAAAGAATTATTAAACATTGTAATGTATAAAATGCGAATTCTTTTATTCCAAAGCTTTTATGTATGTGAAATTCTCCTCTCTGCCGTAACCCCTAAATCTAAAATTTCGACCAATTATCCTCAATCACTTAGAAAATAATTTGAGAGATAATTTACACTTTCCGATTGATTTTACAGTGCTAAGGGGCCGTATATAAGTCCATAATGTTTAAATATCTGTCTCCTTGTTTAAATATTCAAAAAAGAAAATTATGAATTGTCTGCTTCGTTTTTGAACTACAACCACTAGCTCAAAAAACAAAAGGCATTATGTTTAAAATGATGCAAAAACTTAAAAGTAAAAGGTCATTTGGAAAAACTTTATCAAACAATTGTAATTGAGGAAAACGTTGAATGTTTTGCAAATTAATCATTTGCTCAGTAATTATAATCTAGTGTATGGTCCCTTATTTTTTACGAATATCTCTAGAATTAATGGTTAGAGTCAAATGAAATTTAGAGAATAAGATTTTCGAAATTATTTCTCTTAATTGTTTGAAATAATAAGATTTCGAGAAAAGAGAGAAGTTTTTTATAAATCAATTATCTCTTTAATTCAGTTAATTAATCAATTACATCGTAATTTAGTTCCTTTTGAACTGTGAAATATGGCAAAAATTTAATCTAGCTTCGATGATAATTATAACAAATTATTTAAAAGTATCACTTTTTGACAATTGTACGTTTTTCAATTTTTCTTTATTCCGTAATTAAACTATATCTATAGCAGCTTAAGATATCACTAAAGTGACATCAGTTATAAGACCTTTCCGAAGAAACAATAGAGATCATAAAAATAACCTTAAATCTATAAAACTTTATTTTGTATTGTAGAGCTTATAAGTTCTATTCTTTCCTGAGATAAATATAAAACAAGTAATACAAAAAAAATTTTTAAGTCAATTCCTACTTAGATAAACAAAGAAAATTTTTTATTTTAGCTACTTTTTATCAAACAGTTACAATTAATATAAATATATATATATATACATATGACAGAATCACAGCATTAAGTGGTCATTAATTTTCATTAATTATCATTAAAGTATTGAATTGTCATCCAAAACAATCGTGTATATAAAATTTCAGTTCAACTGAATGCTTTAAAACGTGAGAAAAAAAACCTTTTCATGTTTTGACACAAGTCGCCAAAAATGATGTCAACGTGGCTGTGTGTGTGTGTATTTGTAATTCTTTAAATAATTAGTTTTAATCAACTAATTTTTATTAAATATAATTGAATTATTGTATGGTCATTCAAAATAATCATGTATATAAAATTTCAGCTCAACTGAGCGCTTTAAAATGTATTTTATTAACGATTGAAAATTCCACCAAGATCAATAAATAAATAGAGAGTGTGAGCTTATAGTTGGAATTGAAAATAGACTGAATAAAAAATTAATTTCCACGGGCAACGTAAATGTAGCTAAATTTGCGCAACCCGCGATTTCCCCAGGTATGCATTTTCCCGACTATTTAGCTTTGAAACCCATGCTACTCTTGTTTGTATTTTTATTTATTTTTTTATGTTCACATTTTGATGATCTAATTCTATATTTTAAAATAAAAACTCTTTAATAAAAGTTTTTGTATGTTTTAACTCTAAAATGTAGATTTAATATGTAGATGTGCGTAACAAAACCATACGCACTATTTGAACCTACTTGAATGCAATAACTAAGCAGCAAGAGGGTTAAGAAACTGATAATGTTAAATTTTTATGTTGTTGTGGCTAATGCCACCTGTCTGACGCAGTCAGAACGAGGTCCACGAAATTCATCGTGGCAAGAGGCTAGAAATACGCCTGTCGTTGGCCTTGGCTTTGAGCACCATACAGGCGACAGTACGAATTGGCTTGGCGAAATTCCCCGAAGAGACGATAGATGATGACACCACCTATATCCACCTCCACAATTGAGACATGGAACCGAAGGGGAGGGAAATATTCTCCAGTCTCCTGCACTCGTGATTCAGCCCACAAAACTTTCGACCCGCTGATTTAACGAGCACCTACTCCGTGTGTACTCGGAGAGTATTTGGTGGCACCAGGCATCGAACCCAGGCCTTCCGGTCTGGGGTCCGATGCTCTAACCACTGGGCTACCCACGGCACAGAAATATAAGTTTTTATAATCAATAAAATATGTGACGGGTCCTATTCATGCTTTTACCCTAATTCTCTTGGAGAAAAATACTGTTGTTTGAGTTTAAAACAACCTTACGTAGAGAGAACTTGATTTGATGCTAATTTGAGTGCTATTTAAACCATAGCAAAGGGAGAGTTAGAGTTATTTGCTGCAAAAGTGAAATTTGCGAAGTAAGCCCTTGAAGTATCTGAAGCCCTTGGTGTACTTGAAAAGAAGCTTTAGACCGGAATATACAGTTGACCGGGCGAAACCTGACGAGTGCTTTTACATCGGATCACACTCAATTAAGTGTATAATTATTTTTGTTTTAGGAACTTAGGGTAGCCATGTAATTCGACTGCTTCCTCGGTTTATATCAGTGATTCCCAAAGTGGTCTATATAGACCCCCAGGGGTCCGTGACGACCGGCAAGGGGTCCCCGTCAGCAACAAAATAATTTGAGGGTCCCTGAAGAGTGAATGGGGGTCTACGATAGTGGCTCACGTTAAAACAGATCGTGACTTTAATTTTAAGGGGACACAGTACGATTCAATTGACAAAAATCGGTCAAAAAATCAAATCTAATTTTTTTTAGCCTAAATTACTCTTTATATACTTTTCTATAACCTCACAAAATTTGAAAGCTGTAAACTTAAAAAGCGCAGAATTATGACAGCTATTACGTTTGTTTTTATTCACATTCCTATGGCAAATCAAAATTTAAACTTACTTATCTCAGAAAGATAAAATAACTAGTTTGTCTTGATTTAAAATACTAAGGCTTTTTTTTCTATTGCGCCTAATACTTTGGAATTTTTTTTACCTATTGCCAGTAGTACACGTAACAAAAGTTGGTATGCATTTTTGAATCAAAGCAATACTTATTGTTTTAAAAATATTTGAACTCAGAATTTATACATTTTTTACGGAATTTTCGATAAGCATTCATAAAAAGAGGTATTGTACGAATACCAATAGAGTTATCGCAAAACTCATACCAACTTTTCTTATACATAGTTTGACGTACTTGTAAATCAAATTTCATGGGCGTAGGAGGAGTAGCATTTTAAATTCACTTCACAAATTAAAAGTTTTTGCGTAAATCTTAACATGTCCCCTTAAAAGAAAATAAATCAAGTGGAAACCAGATTTTACCTATTTAGATTTATTTACTAAATTTAATGAGTAATTTCAAGTACAAGATGGCAGAATAAGTTTTATTAAAACAAAGACCATCAATCCAGTGCTATACCGGTTATTTATCCCGAATTATGAAATATCTTGAGAAAGTTTTTAATTGCTTTGCCTAATGAGAAAGCATTTCAGCGCGGTTGCCAATCTAAAAGAAAAATTGTGTGTGTGTGAGAGAAACAAAGAGAATGGACACTACTCACCAAGGAGTTTTAGAGTTAAATCTGACAAGATTGGTACCAAATGTTGAAAATTTGTTACTGAAGCACCTGATTCATTCCTCCCAATCAAAGCATTTGTTTGCTGTTCAGTTATTTTATATATTAATTAAATTTTTATTTAATTAACTAGCATGTGTTTCTTAAATTTTAATCACTTTACTTCACTACAGTTAGAAATTTAAATCTTTTAAAGTTGTTCTATACCATCTGTCAAAAAGACATTCAAGTCGATACATTTGCAAAAATTCAATATTAGGTGAGCTGGAGTCTACAACAAACCAGAAAGCATGGCAAAAAATCCATGGGACAAAAGTGTTTGGGAACCTCTGGTTTATATCACTGTTTGATAGTAAATTGTTAGAACCATATAGATTTAGTTATTTTTGTAACAATGTCTGTTCATTCTGTGTCCCAGATTTCACGAGCCACCTCAGGGTCACGACAAATGAAATCCAGCAAAGTGTTCGCTAGCTTTCATTTCGAAAGATTTGTTATACCATTCGCATTCAGTTCACTCATCTGCACTTTGTTTGGACGCGTCCTTGATTCATCCACCTTGGCAAAAATAGAAAATAATTTTGAAAGAAAAAAAAAGGCAGAAAGAAAAATTCTGTCGATGCCATTGTAACGGGTCTATTCGCAAGCCTCCTACTAATTCTCTTCGGGAAAAACTATTTCTTTAAATATTGTTCTACTGAAATCTTTCTCCCGAAAAAGAAGATGCGGTTTATGTAAATCAAGGCTTATATTTAAGCATTAACTTTTAGGTTCGAATGAGAGAGAGGTTAGAAGTTAGATGATAGAAGTTAGAGATTAGCGTAAAGTAGTAGAATGCTAGTCGAAAGTGACTCGTTGATTAATTACTTAATATTTAAAATTGATAATTGACGATTTAGTCGATAAGATATTTGAATTAGAATAATATCGAGTAAAGGTCGTATAGCTAAGAACGGAATTACGATTATTTAGAACGTATATTACCAAAACGTTCCAAAAGTAGGTGATTCACTTCATAATTAAACATTAACTATCTCATCTACCTCTCTTTTGCTCCAATACTTAATTAAAAGTGCATTTCCGAGCCTGGGTTGTTGAAACTTGTTAAAGGATTAACAAATTATATTTGTTTTGATTATCATGATCTTCATTCTAACTCCTGAACAGTGATGCATGTGAGAGGAAATTCATCACACCATTTCTAATTTTCTAAAGAGTATTGACAAATCTGACCTTTTGTAAACGTTCCGCCATTTCAACTAGATAATAACTTTATTTATAGGAAATCAGATTGTGATTTTTAAATGTAATGAAAACTTTTGTTTAAAAAATCAGTTTTACATTAAGGAGCATACGAGGAGATAATTATTAATAAAATCCTTCAATCTCTAATAATATGGGAAAAAGAGAGAATTAAAAGCATTAGACGTAATTCTTATATAGCAGGGATGGCGAACTGATGGCACGCGACACAATTACTTGGAAACGTCTACGATCAAAACGGTTAGCATATTAGTTCAAAATAACGAAGTTCACTATTAAGTGTTACGAATAAACCCGAGTAATAAAAGTCGCATTTTTACAGACATATGCCAACATTTCAAATAACTGAATGTAATTTCAAGATACAAATAACAAATATTATCTTCTAGAGAGATTTCAATGCTTACGATGCTAAATTGCATATTTTCAGAAACGATATTATTACAAGAAACTACTAGTACTTTCTGAACTTGAAAAAATCAGACGAAGAAAAAGTTATTCAAGAACATATTTCCATAATTATTATATACCCTGATGTGACTTCATTTGATAAACTGAAGTCCCAATTCGATTGGAAGAATTTGAAATGCAACTGTGCTTGTGATTTCCAGCCTAGTTCAATATGGATTCAAAAACGTAATAAAACAAGAAAAATGTTGGAATTGATTGAAACAGAAAATAAACAAGCAATATAAGGTAAGTAAAAATGTCAGTAACGAAACTTTAGAAACATGGAATTCGATTCCAGATACATTTAACTGTCTGAAGAAGCTGGCTCATGCATTTTTAACCATATTTTCATCTACCTATGCCCGAGAATCATTATTTTCAGAGATGAATAACTTTTAAGAATCACTTAGAAAATCATTTGGCAGATGACTCTAATTCAGCCTGTGTTCTGCTATAAGTAACATTTTACAATTCTAATGTAAGTTAATTGTCATCTGATCGGCAACAACAGAAGTCACACTAATGTTACTGTAATTTGAATTACACGTATAGCCAGAACATTTACTGCTATACAGTGCAAAATGTATTATTTACTATTACTATTAAATAGTAAATAAAGAGTTATGAGTGGTTAGTATTTTATTCTATTATTTTTCCAAAAATCACAAGTCAAAATTATTTGACGTCACGTCTATACCCATTATATACTTTTTTAGAAAAAAGGGCGCGTTGATTCAAAAAGGTTCACCACCCCTGTTATATAGAATTGTAATTGAATTAACATATCTATTTACGAAAAAAAAATATTAACTCTTGGGAATCTATAGTATTATGAAATCGTTTAATAATAAATTACATATAAAAGCACAAAATTACCAAAATCAAATACAAAATTGAATTCAAAACATATTTATTTACGTATTAGACAGACAGAATAATCTATATTTGACTACAGGCAGTGTGTAATCACCCGACGCATTAAGATAACATGGTTTAATCTCTAAACCACTCTCCAGTGTTTATTTTAACATTACTGATAGCTAGACGGAACAGATGGATGTAGATAGATAACTATAGTTACCGCAGATTTTAATGTTCAATGGGATAGAAAACATTAAAATGTTATAAAAGTGATAAATGCAATCAGTATTTTTATTGTATATAAATTCCAAAGAAAACTGTATAAAGACTCCCCCTACAAATAACTAAAAAACTTTTAAGTTTCTTTGTTTATATTTGAACATCAAGAATATAACTTAAAACTATTAGCACTCAAATAGCTCATTATAAAAGATTTAATTTGTAATGCATATAAAAAAACATAATGTTTAATGAGAACATTTTGTACACTGTTTTACTTCTAGAGTCAAACAGATCCCGGTATGGCCCCCTATATTCATGCAGGTGCTCGGTGGAGGAGAAACATCTGTTTCGAGGTTTGGCAGATCTAATTCTGATACCCCATGGCCCGGGGGTACCATCTCTTTATCCACGCGACCTAGATTTGCATACAGAAATGATTGATCACCCCAAATTCGTCATAATAAATCTAATTTACTATTGTCTAAATATATTGATCAACTGAACACAAGTCTTACTTATAGTGATGTAATTAGGAGCGATACAACGTAATTCTAAATTCTAAGTAAATAGCGCATGGAATCCTAATCACTATCTTTACGAAATGCTATCCTAAGAATCGTTATCTGCCTTAGATTCCTTAACACACTAATGTCCATTCTATAATTACACATCTATAATTAATATCTCACCAATATCTCACGGCTATCAGCCTCTCAGCTTTCTGTCTCCTTCTTCCATTCTATTCTTCTACTAATCTACATCTATTATACTTCCATTCTACTAACCCCCAAATCTTAAGTCCCATTATATATCTATTAACTAATCTGCATATCGCGGTTTTTCTTGAGAGGATTGGATTAAAATAATGCCATTCTGGACCCAAAGATTCCCCAAGAGGATTAGTAAGAAAATCTGAGAAAGCCCCGTCACACTAATAAAGAAAACATGCAGCCATTTAGATTTAATTTCCTGTACTATTGGCGTTAGATGCACACACGTCTCACAAAGCGAATCTTTCATTCGTTGGATTTTGAAATGTCGTCTTTGAAACAGCATTCAATCATGAAACTCTGTGCTTTGCTTGAGAAACCACCTTCTGAAGCCCTCGAGATACAGAAGTATGCACACGGAAGCGATTCCAGCACCAGAAGATTATTACTTGTTTCCATAGCTGAAAATAAAATTGAAAGGGTATCGTTTTGTGTGTGTATGGATTCAGATGAGGTGATCCAAATTGCAGCGAAGAAACTGAAGGACCTCTCAAAAAATGGATTCCAGGAGTGTTTTGAACAGCTATACGAACGCTTGAACAAGTGTGTAGATGCAGGAGAGCAGTACTTTGAAAAAGTCAATTAGATTAAATTCTTGATCTGATTTTTTAATAATTTGTAATTGATTTATGGTTTTTGAGTCATACTGACCATTTGACAGAAACATCTGCACATGCACCCCAGCTCTAAACTGAGATATATAAAGTAGGCTTTGGCCATCATAGAATTTTGCGCCACTGAACTCAGTAATTGACCTATTCCTGGAATTTTTTGACACTACCATGTATTTTTTTTTCTGTCAATTGATTTGGTTTAACGTAACTGACTACATTCGGAACCGTGATTTTAAAAAAGCGCATAAATGGATAATTTCCATGATATTTAGTGTCACTTAGATTAGAATACATGTGTAAAATGGTTTTAAGGACAATTTGACAAAAAAATTATTTAAATACATTTTGGCAAAAAATGAACTTAGGATAACCTTTTTCAAAACATTCTCATTTTATAAGAAAATGCTTCTATAATAATAATATATTTTACTTATACAAAGACTTCGCCAGAGAGTCTGAACTATTTTTTTTTGGAAAAATTCACATTATTTTCAGAGTTACAACTTATAGAAATAATTAATGGCGTTTTTTCTTAAAATTTCTTCCCTGTGTTGTCGTAAAATATGGATAAATCCACTTCTAAGTTATATATTTTAAAATTTCTAGTTCAGCCTCTGTACAGAGGTCTGAGACATATACAGACAAAATATTATTATAATAGAAGCATTTTTCATAAAAGGAGAATGTTTTGAAAATAGGTCATTCTATGTTCATTTTTTACAAAATATTGTACTTAAATAATTTTTTTATTGTAATAATATTCTTAAAACAATTTTATGCACGTTTTCTAATCTAAGTGACACTAAACATCATGAATATTACCCATTCATAAGCTTTTGCAAAATCACGGTTCTGAACGTAGTCGGATACTTTAATTTACGTCGCACTCTGAACCAACACGAGGACTAAGGGCTATAGCCCTCATTATTTTGAACCACAGTCAAGTGACGGGGACGACACCTTAGCTGACGTGCCCCTATTCTAACTCCTCGCCACGTCACCAGAAGGACATTGACTCCCCGGATTTAACTTTCAACAACATATTTACACGGCGAGTCTTCAATGGTACACAGAATTGAGCTCGCGATTTGACAATACCATCCACTCGGTTGCTGCAAAAACGCATTTTAGCTTAAAAAAGATACTCAATGATTCTTGATATAAAAATTTTTGTAAATGAATTTTAAAAATTTCTGTCAAATTTAAATTAAAACAAATATTAATTTCCAATTTCATTGATATTGACTACTTTATTTTTTATATAAGCCAGCGTTTTTGCAAACTGTAAAACAATTTGATATTGTTTACGAATAAATGAGCTGTTTTCTTTGAAAGTGGTACAATCGAACCTGTTTTTGTGCGGTCCTTTTTTATGCGATTTTATTTTTGTGTGACAGCATAAAAAAAATGTCTGCAGTATTTCGACGAAGTGGCTTGTTATATGTAAGAATTCATGAAATTTTTGAATATTTTTTGTGCGGTTATTTTTATGTGGTTTGTATCAACCGCAGAAAAATAGGTTTAACTGTATAAGACTTTTTATTACATAGAGATAAGTTAGGGTTTGTATCGGTTCCGGTGGTTTAGAGGTGTGTCCCGCCTCGTAAGACCAAGATTGAGAGTTTGACCCAGGCTGGTGTCGATAGATTTTTCTGGATGCGAAAATCATTGACACGCATGTCATATGATTATGTGGCATATAAAATATATCTAGAGTATTAATTTGGCTCTGATGCACCCGACAAAATTAAAATCATGGCAATATTTAGTTTCCGACGAGAGCTTGAATTAAAAAAAAAACAATAATTCAGGCATCCAAAAACACTTTTTGGTAACGAGGTCGCCCCTAGATGGTGCCACCATGAAATGGCTCTCACATTTGAGGACTTGCCGTGTCTACATAGGCTATGTTGCTAAAATGTAGCTCCATTGGAAAAAATTATGTGATTCCGAGAGCAGTTAGATAAATATACCTTAAAAAAATTCATACAATGTTTTAACAAAAATTATTAAAACATAAAAGCGAATAGTACATGAATATAAAATCCAGGAAAAAAAAATGAAAAAAATAATTATTAATAAAGTAATAAAATGGTATAGTAATGGAAATTATACCGATATATTTCGTACACATATTGCAAAGAAATATATTACTTATTTTTTGCCACAAAAAGGTTCAAAGCACTAAAAATGTATTTACTTAGACAGTATCGATAATAATGATTTGACTCCCTTAAGCGATACAGTCTCTTAATTTCATCCTGTTTCAATAGGCAAAGTGTTTATTTAATATACAGGTGAATGGCAAATGCTTCATTCATTCATTTCGATTTCCACAAATGCAACTTCAATTTTCGCTTAAAATATATCTAGCGTTAATTACATGTCTCCAGAAACCCTTCATGCGGAAATTCTGTACCATTCTGTCAGTGAATTTAACAATTCAACTTCCTGTTAAGAATAGGCTTCTGTGCTTTCAACTTAATGAATCTAATTTTCTGGAGTACAAATTACTGAGTTATTTTAGAATGAAACCAATTTTAGAAAACAATATCGGCACAATGAACGCATTCAGACCCGCACACAGTAGCGAAACTCTCATACGGATATAAACTTAACGAGATTGCAATTTTAATCCCATTCAAGAAATCGACATTTCCCTTTAAATGTGATGCAAATCCTCACGTTTTCAGAGCTTAAACTTTGTAACTTTAACAAGTGACTGAAGTTAAATAATGGTCCTTTACATAAATCTGCATACTTATTCATCCGTAGTATTTACCTTGTTCTCTGTTCGCTCATTGGTCAGATTCTAAGTGGTCATTTGACTGACGTCCGATACTCAAATCGCATTTCGGGAACTCCTCTAGTTTCACGATGCAAGTTTCAGAAGCCGTTACCATGCATGATTTGTTCATAATTGATCTATTATATTATTGAAGCTCTATAACTCGTTCCAGATAGAATGTCTGAGTAAAGTTATGATATCATTATGAAAGTACTAGAATTGGGTTAATTGTTGCTGACATCGTGCTATACAATGTAGAAGCCCTTTATTTCTCTTTTACGGTGACAAGCTCATTTTTTAATTACTTATTGAAACTAATATATAATAAATTGTGAGGAATTATAAGCGACCTTATTTATTCAATTAAGGTATCCGACTACTAGCGACAACTTTTTAAGGTATCCGACTACATTCATAACCGTGATTTTGCAAAAGCGTATAAATGGATAATATTTATGATATTTAGTGTCACTTAGATTAGGAAATGTATATAAAATTGTTTTTAGAATATTATTTGAATAAAAAAAATTTTAAGTACAATATTTTGACAAAAAATGAACATAGAATGACAAATATTCAAAATATTCTCCTTTTGTCAAAAATGCCTGTATTATAATAATACTTTGCCTGTATATATCTCAGACCTCTGTACAGAGGCTCAAACAGAATTTTTGAAATATATAACTTAGAAGTGGGTTTATCCATGTTTTACGACAACAGAGGGGAGACATTTTAAGAAAAAAACACCGATAATTATTTCAATGGGTTGTAACTCTGAAAATAATGTGAATTTTTCAAAACAAATAGTTCAGACTTTTTGGAGAAGTCTTTACTTTATATAGGAAAAATATTATTATTTTAGAAGCATTTTTTATAAAAGAAGAACATTTTGTGAAAAAAGGTTATTCTAAGTTAATTTTTTGCCCAAATATTGTATTTAAATAATTTTTTTTTATCAAAATGTCCTGAAAACAATTTTATACATGTATTCTAATCAAAGTGACACTAAATATCATGGAAATTATCCATTTATGCTCTTTTTTAAAATCATGATTCCGAACGTGGTCGGATACCTTAAAAAGAAAAAATGGAGATATGGAGATTTTTTTTTGTGGTTTTTAGATTTGTTTTGTTCGTTTTAAGAAAAATATGCTAAAATTAAAAAGAGAAAAAAAGTTATTATTACTAAATTGGGAAAAAAATGGGTAAAAATTGACAAAAAATAACATAAACGGGGCCCATTCAGTACCAAAAGTTTATGAATAAATTTTCAATTTTTCATTTCTAATGTGCTGCTATGTTATTCGATTTTGAAATGACCTTCAGGATAAGAGATATTTTAATTTTACAAAAATTAAAGCACTTTACCTTAGTTATTATATGAAATTTCTTTAAGAAACAGTGATTATGTTCATATAAAGGACTGAAAATTTTCTAATAAAACAGTGACTGATAAATCTGAAGGTTAAAGCACTTCTACTATTATACTGAACACACACACAAAAATTTCAGTTAATTATTTTCAAAACATTTTGAGCAATCGCTGTCCCCGTTTGAGCATTATCAAAAAAAAAAACCCACATTTCGAGTAAAACCCTTTTTAAAGTATGAAATTTTTCTTAAAGTTGTAGAGAGTATCTGCTTTTAATAAAACACTTGTAGTTTTTGTTCTAGTGAACAGAAAATAATAAATTTGATATTCTTATAAAGCTAATAAGCTAGTCTATAAAATGAATTCATAAAAAAATTGTCAATTTTTGGCAAAATTTAAAATTTTAGGGTAGTTGGATACCTTAAATGAAAATATTCGTACTTGATATCATAACGTGTACGAGAATTAATCCTAATTTTCATAACAAAAATTTTTTTTTGTCTTAAAGCATCCGAACACATTGAAATGACCAAAACACACATTTTAGTTTTTATATTTTACTGGATAGATCTATCTCTCGGCTTTACTGAACGTATTTTATTTTGTTTCTATGTTACTTAGAGATCGAGTTACAATAAATTATATAAAATTAGAAAAACCAGAACACAGGCATTAATTTACCTGAAGAGGGCACTTAAGTATTTTCGAATGTATCATGATATGAGTCTGATAACTTAAATAATTATAAATATATTTCTATGAAACACATTGAAAATGATTTTTATATATTATTAAATTATTATTAAATATATTATTATTAAATTATTTTTTGAACCCTATATAACTTTCTATGGAATGTTCTAAAATAATTCTTACTATATGAATGTTTTTTGAGCTATGGCCTGTTATTTCAATAAAAATTTCATAAATATGTTACATTTCTTATAATATTTGTTCGATCAGCTTTAAAATTTTTATATTTTAATGAGACATTAAAATTTCAGTACATTCCACAGATAAAAAATATGTAGTTTATTTTAGTTATGCTTTTATTTGTATTCGTTTATTGCTTTTTTCATTAACTGTTTAAAGAATTTTTTAAAGATTGCTAAATTTTCACTTATGGGTTTTGTAAAATATAGGCAATTTATTTTAAATATTGCTGATTAAGTGTTAATATTTATTGGTATCGATCCCTAGAATAGTATTCTCTTTAGTATGCAACTACTTGAGTCCATCAGTACCCGAAATGGTCCCATACATTCCCACAGGTGTTCGTTGAGGTGGAAATTTCTGTTTCAGAGGTTGGCATCACTTAAAAGGAAAACACACAGCCATTTGGAATTCATTTCCTGTACTGTTGGTGTTAGTTGCAGATCATTTCTGACAAAGCGAATTTTTCATTCTTCAGATTTTGCAATGTCATCTTTGGTGCACCGTGCAAGCATCAAGTTCTGTGTTTTGCTCGAGAAATCACCCGAGACGTTCGAGATGCTGCAGATAATATACGAAAACGACTTCAGCTCCAGAGGAATTTTACAAGTTTCTATGACTGTAAATGAAATTGAATTAACATCGTTTTGTGGATTCAGATGAGTTGAACCTAAATGCGACGCGAAGCAACTGAAAAATCTCTCGAAAAATGGATTTCAGGAGATTTTTGAACAGTTATACGAAAGCTGGAACAAGTGTGTGGATGCAGGAGGACAGTACCTTGAAGGCCAATAAGATTAAATTATGACTCTATTTTGAATACTTCGTAATTGACTTATCCTGGAAGCTTTTTGATGTACCTGTGTTTTGAAAACATAATGCTATGTACGTGTTCTCATACCTTAATTCCTTTGGAATAGTGATGATTGTAAATCTTGCTTTTTTTTTCAACTGGCGCAAATAAAATTTAAGAAAATAATCTGGTACTAAAAGTTAACCAACACATATAAAGTATTTATCTGCGCAATGAGTCATATTTCACATATTTAAGATGCATATCGCGAAGTTTCTTATTAGTCTTATCAGTGATCATTATTAATTATTTCTTTTTCCGATAAATTTTTTCTCTTTTCTATCAATTCCACTTTTATTAAGCAAACGCTCGTTCTGCGAAGCTGCAAGTGAAAATATACAAGGATCTAAAGTGAATTGTATCATATATAGAGCAAGGGTGGGCAACTAGCAGCACGCGGGCCCCATGCAGCCTGCAAACAGTCTTTATGTGATCCACCAAGACAGTCAGAAAATTCGCTTTGAACCGATATTTCTTACCCATACGCAATCAATGATTCGTCTTTTATTTTTCATTATTACGAAGAGAAAGAACTTGAAAGTGTGCTTCCACTAAAAGATCATCTGCAGAGCTTAGAGGAAGATATCACAAGATTTCAGGAATTAAGAAAACTGAGCTTAAATTCATTTTGCTCTGTGATCTCATTACTTCTGGTATTGATACAGTATGTGAGAAGCCACACATTGCACTTATTGACTAGAAGTCAAATCTCAATGCTAAGAAAATGTTTAATGCTATGACATTGGCTTTTACAAATTTTTGTTAATAATACTAATTATGATTATTAATAATGATGATTAATAATTTAAATATGATTATTAATAATGATGATTAATAGTTATTATGATTGTTTGTAATGATGAGTAATGATGATGATTAATGGTACTATAATTATGATTATTAATAATGATGATTAATCATATTAATTATGAATAGTAATAATGATGATTAATCATATTATAATTATGATTATTAATAATGATTATTAATCATATTAATTATTATCAATAATAAAAAATAATTAATAATCATATTAATTATGATTATTAATAATAATGTTTAATCATATTAATTATGATTATTAATAATGATGTTTAATCCTATTAATTATGATTATTAATATTGAGGATTAATAATTAATAAATTGATGTTTAATAAAGATTAATAAAGTAATGATTAATAATATTATTTATAAATTTTACTAACTTTTTATACATGTCTTAAATATTAAATCTTATGCGTAGCACTACATCGAAATTTATAAGTTGTATAGATTGCGTAACTTAAATTTTCGATTTATGGTCGAGATTAACCAATAATTTTAATTTGAATTTTCTATGTAAAATATATATAATATAATAAATATAGGAAATGAATATAAATGCCTTTTTGAATATTTAGCATTAAACTTAGTAACTACGAATGCTATTATCATCAAAATTGTTCTTATTTTCATGAGTCCAAAATTTTTAAACTATTATTAACGGTTGATTGACCGCTTACGAATTTCCCAAACATCTCATATTCATATAAAATTTTAAAATTACCCTTCTTGTTAATAACAAACATAAGATACGTTATGTTATTAATCAACAACAAAAAATCAAATAAAAAACTAAATAAAAAAATTTTGTATTACTTTAATAATTTTATTGCATCATATATATCAACTGATGACCTCAAAATTAGAAAAGTTTGAAATCACTGATATATTTATTGATATTGCGATGATATAAATAATATGATGATAGTAGCTAATTTTAGGTGCCATTTGCAATTTCCTTACTACAAATTGTTAAAATAACTAGAAGTTTTAGTTTAGATAGAATATAAACATAGGTCACAAAGTACTTTGTGGCTGGAAAAAAAAAGTTGAATGTAGAAAACCAAAAAGTAAAATCTGCACGAAGTAATAAAATACAAGCGAGATTCAGAAGATGCTATTAAAATAATGCTCTTTATAATAAACAATCAGATATAGAACAAAAAATACCATTCTGAATCAAATTTAACTAAAAATAAATGAATTTCGGTAATGAAATTCTTGTTGAAAGAATTCTTCGAATTTATTTTGTCGATATAGATTTCTTTTTTCAATTAAATTGCGGCAATTTTCTACACTGCTCTTTGGTGTTTTAGTAAAGAATGTTATTATTGTCTTCGGGCAACTAATAGTTGCTAATCTCTTGCAATGTTTTTAATAAGATGTTATAGAAATACTTTTCTCTTTCCGAATCATTTAATTCAATTCTTTCAATGAAAACTAAAAAGGGATAGGATTTTGTGAAATACAAAACGAAATTATTCCCACAAAACTTATTTTTGTTTGAAATAAAAAGTACTGTAAGCAATTATTTGCAAAATTTATGATTAAATTTGTTTACATACACAGGTTTTGCATTATTTTTAGAAAGTGTTGGAAATAAACAATTATAATATAAAAATGTAGCTGTGATTTTCTTTTGAAAAACTAATACCTTTAAAATTTATTTTTTTAATCTTCTGTAATCATAATTAAGTTTCGAATTTTCCTTTGTCAGTTTCCTTACTTCATGTTTAAATAAGAGAAAAAAAAATACAAAAAAGTTTATTCGAAATTTAAAGTTACAAATCAAATTCTCAGATTTAAATTCTTTAAAAAAAAGCTGAAACTTTTTAATAATTAAAAGAATTTAACTACTTTTTATAAGAGGAAAGTGTG